>BPLQ01006290.1:600000-765425 GCA_021605075.1 Caerostris darwini | reverse complement strand
CTATTTTTAAATTTTAAATTGCTATTTTGTATAGGAAATATATATTTATTGGTACAGTTTGTTACTGAAATTTTTTTATTAAAAATATAAATTTGTCTACTTGCATGAATAGTAGTTTTATTTATTTAATTGATTTAAATTTTTATTGAGTTAAGTAAAATTGATGTTATACCATCCTTTTTCTGTTCAATTATTCATTAATTCGTTTTATATATTCACATATTTCCTCCTTTGATAAGTTTTAGTTTTATTTAAAATCAATAATTGCTGTCCATATCTGTATTCCTTTACTTTGTTTTTATGATTTTTATTAATTTATTTTTCCTTGGTTACAAAAGTTTATAAAAGTTAGAATAGCAGTATTTAATTTTCATTTATTCTGTTATTTAATTTGAAAATTTAGAATTTTTTTCTATTAAATAGCAAAATATAATCTTAATGTAAGAAAAAGTTTTACAAAGTGCAGAAAAATTTCCATCAACTTACTTAATCCCACATCCAAGTCTCATATATTATTTAAATATACGATTTATTTATATTTTTTTCCCAATTTGAAATTTTTATAAAAATTATCGTTAGTTTTCTATTTTGTAAATGTTTCATATATTTGGCTTTTAAAAAAATTCAAAATAATTTAAAATTATATATTTAAGTATTGTGTACTTAAATATATAGACATATTTTAATTTTAGAATATCCCTTATTCTATTTTCTTGACTATTATCTGTTGTCTTTTAATATATAATTATTATATTCCCTACCTATATTACATTAAAATTATTTTCCACCTTGAAATTGTACCTTTAAAGAACCTAATCAAGAAGTAAATAGCTGTAAAAGTAAAAAGACCAGGGGAAGAAAAGCAGTATTGAAAGAACCAGGTATTGTTCTTAATTCTGTCATTCTATTTTTAAAAATTAATAATTTATTGCTAAATATTAATTTATTTTGTATAGGAAATATATATGTATATTTTAAAACATATTTTTATAGTTTTATTTTTAATAGTAAACATTTGTCTACTTGTATGAATAGAAGATTTATTTATTTGTTTAATTCTATTTATTTATTCAAATGTGTAGATATATTTTAATTTTAGAATGTCTCTGTTAGGATATATCTTATCCTACATTACTGACTATGATATATCTATATATAGCCTATAATATGTTTAAATTATTTTTTCTCCTACAAATTGTATCTTTAAAGAACATGCCAGGGAAAAAAGAAATGAGCTAATTAAAGAACCAGGTATTTTTGTTACTTCTGTCAGTCTATTTTTAAAAATTTATTGATTTTTAAATTTTAAATTGCTATTTTGTATAAGAAATATATATTTATTGGTACAGTTTGTTACTGAAATTTTTTTATTAAAAATATAAATTTGTCTACTTGTATGAATAGTAGTTTTATTTATTTATTTATTTAAATTCTTATTGAGTTAAGTAAAATTGATGTTATACCATCCTTTTTCTGTTCAATTATTTATTAATTCGTTTTATATATTCACATATTTCCTCCTTTGATAAGTTTTAGTTTTATTTAAATATCAATAATTGCTGTCCAATATGTGTGTTCTTTTACTTTGTTTTTATGATTTTAATTAATTTATTTTTTCTTGGTTACAAAAGTTTATAAAAGTTAGTATAGCAGTATTTAATTTTCATTTATTCTGTTATTTAATTTGAAAATTTAGAATTTGTTTATATTAAATGGCAAAATATAATCTTAACATCAGGAAAAGTTTTACAAAGTGCAAAAAACTTTCCATCAACTTATTTAATCCCACATCCAAGTTTTATATATTACTTTAAATATACGATTTATTTATAATTTTTTCCCAATTTTAAATTTTTATAAAAATTATCATTAGTCTTCTAAATGCTAGTTTCATATATTTAACGTAACTCAAATTTCTTTTAAATTGTAACTTAAAAGATTTTGTTCTCAAATATGTCTTAATTTTGAATTACATCTTTAAAATATGTCTTTATCATATTTCCATGGATATAATCCGTTTAATGTATTAAAAAAAATTTTTCTCATGTAAATTGTATCTGATAAGAATCTAATTAAGATGTAGTTAATTGCGAAAGGAGTACATCAGGGGAAGAAAACGGCTACTTAAAGAATCAGATATTTTGGTTACTTGAGTCAATTTATTTTTAAAAATTAATCATTTACAGTTAATTTTTAATTTGATATTTTGTATAGGAAATATATATTTATTGTTACAGTTTATTTTGTATAATTTTATTATTAATATAGTAAATTTGTATATTTATGAAATTGTCTTGCATTAAAATTTAAAGCCTTATTATTATTTCATGAAGCTGTCTTACATTAAATCTTTAAATATTAGATTCACTACCCATGCTATTTGTGACGTCCTTTGTTGTTTTTCTTTGCAATGCATTCATGACTTAACTTAAGAGATATTGTAGGAAACATTTTAAGTTTGTGTTTGCATAACTTTTATTTACAAAAAATAAAATTAATACTGACATATATAAGAATGTTTTTGCTCTAAAAACGTTGAGGATATGTCAAATAAATTTTATGTAAAACAGTTTATTTGTTTTGTATTATTATGTTAACTATAAAAATATTTATAAATAATATAATTGATAGATTATGCATTAAAATTAGTAAATCTTTTTGAATCAATGAGTGCCAATGAAGAAACCTCTCTTACTGTAGAAATTAATAAATGAAAAAGAAAAAAGGATTCTCATCATTAATTGCAATTTAGTATTGACTCTTTCTTTTTGGCTGCTGCAAATATTAATAAATATTAAAATTCTGTAGTAGCATTTTAATTGTTTATTTGATTATTCATAAACTTTTAAATTTTTTTTTTAGTAATGTACATTAAATATAAGTAAAATAATTGATGCATAATCTTTTTTGTGCATTGTCATTAAGGTACTATGTTCTTAACAAATCAGTGTATGCCCAATTCTTTCAATAAGAATGCTAAATTTTTATCTTTCTAGACCTTAATTATAAAAAAGATTTATGCCAAAGATAAAGTAAAGATGTATTCAAAAATATGACAAAGAAATGTGTAACTAACTGACAAAATGTTCAGTTAGCTTATTTAATCTCACATAATCCTAACTTTAAAAAAAAAAAAAATAGAATTTGGCATAATTCAGTTTTTTTAATTTGGTATGATTATAAAAAATATCATTACACAAATATTTATAGTTCGTAAATGCTGGCTTCGTATGTATGGTGTTAAAATAATTCCAAGTAATTTTAAGCTGTATCTTGAAATGATTAAATGGTCAAAGATATAGTATAATATCTTAATTTTAGAATATCTTTTTTTGGGATATCTTATCTTATTTTCCTGCTTATCATTTGATGCGACACATAACCTGTAGTCTAAAATATGTGCTGGAAAATAAAGTAACATTATTATCCTCTAGTTAAGCCATAAAATTGCCAGCTAGCAAAAATACATTTTAAAACTAATTTACAAAACTAGCTTAACATTTATACATTTTAGAAGAATTTTTATATTATAATGCTATTATGAAATTTAATAATCTATTTAAGATAAGGGAAAATGAGAAAGATATGTGCCGGTAAGGATTATGGTAAAAATAAAATAACAAGGTAAATAAACTAAATAAAATACTTTGGACAATAATGCAACAAATTTCAAATTAAGAAAGAAAATTAGAATATATCAATTTTGTTTAATTTCTCAATTTTTAATTTTCTTATTTTAAAGAGATAAACATTGTCATCAAGTTATTTATTAGTTTTATTTTCAGTGAGAATTTTTTTTTTTTTTTTTTTTACTTCATGCCAGACTATTTTTTCACTTGAAACATGTATGTATGACATCACATTTTGTTTCTTTTCGTAAAAAATTTGACTCGCTTCTTCAATCAACAGCTTTCGTAAAAATGTCTTTGTGTTTAAGAGATTGTACATTTGTCTCTCACATTAAAACTGTTTCTTTCACAAAAGCATTTTTTGATAGCAGTTTCTTATAATAAGTTTTTATCAAGAACTTGAATGTGAAAAGTTAGTTGATACTTCTCCAGCTAAATTTGGGGATTATAAACATGAAGTTATTGTAATTTTTCCTATTGTAAGTTATAAAATGTTTTAATTTCTCAAATTTGTTCAATTTTTCAATCATGAAAATTATTTATTAAGATTGTTTTTGCACGTTGGAAAAGGAATTTCATTTAAAGATTCTTTTCAAGATAAAATGTACTGTGAAAGAACTGTTGATAAAACAGAGGCTAGAAATACGGTAGAATTATCCAATAAACGAGGTAATTTAAGCTATTTCAGTCAGTCTTAATTTTTTTAAATTAATAATTTAGAGTTAATTTTTAACTTTCTCAATTAAGTTAATCTTAATTTTTAACTTTTGTTTCTCAGTTGGATATTTATCTTCAGCTAACTGTCCCAGCACCAGTTAATGAACTTTTCATCGACTGCTTCAAAAAATAATAATCAGTTCTAAGAAATATATAAAAAAGATATTATTTTTCCACTAAAGGCATAGACTTTATCGGAAGGTCAAGCAATCATTAAATCAGTAATAACAAAAAGCGGGGTTTTTTTTTTTTTTTTTTTTTTTTTTTTTTGTCGTTTCAATCAGTTGAATCAGATTTTATCTTTTGTTAGTTGTTAATATTTTGTCTTTTCTGCGAAGTTATTTGTTTTATGTTCATTTATTTTTTGTAATTTTTCTGGTTAAAAAAACTGTTCAGAATACTTGTATCTTTTTTTCTCTTATATTCTTTTAATATTGCCTATTTAGTTTCTACATAAGTGATTTATAATTGTAATTTAAGCATTGAGAAATTATGAAAATTATAATAAATATACTATTGATCATTGAAACTGCTACAGCATGAAAGTGGTATATATCAAAGGCAACATTAATTTGAGAGGTATAATATGCTAGTATTTGCAAATGATTAGTTTTTTCACTCGTGCTTGTAAGACAGATAAAGGAATAACATGTATAAAAGGGAAGTTTATGATACAATTATTTGATATTAAATTGCTATTTTCTCATTTCGCAATAATGCTGTTGGCTGTGGCGAAAATACCTATGCCTTGATAATATGGAATCAATGATTTAAGGACAGCCATATAGAAATCATGTAATGTTTCAGTGGCTTCATATCACTCACATCAAATATTTTGTCTAAAGATCATTTTAGAATCAAACATCTGTATCACGTTTTCGAATCATAAACTTGAGTATTGAGAGAAAAAAGAGCCATGCTAGAGGGCAATTATGTTTAGTTGCCAACCAGAAAGAAATGTAAGTTGACTGCTTCAAGTTGAAAAAATATAATCGCAGTATTTTGAGATTTTTGTGGTGGTGTTGTGTTGGATTTTCTGTAGTGAAAGAGAACAATTAATACAGGCCATTATTGTGACAGATTGAAACGATTATTTAAAACCCTTCAGTGCAAGCTGTCGCTCAGGCCGAAGTGATGGTATCGTATTTCTTTAATACAAACCCTTAACCGTAATCAATATTTAACAATTGCAGTAACTATTTAAAAAAAAGATTTACCATTATCTTTAATGTAATCCGTATTGGATTAATTTCTCTTTACGCTGATAAGAGTATACTTGAAACAGAATAAAGTTTTTTTCTTCCAATTATAAGTTGCGGACAGCTGGCTAGAATTCGTTATTTGATTAAGCTATTTGATTTCTACATAAATGAATGCCTTTAATATTACCAGAAAGATTATTTGCACAATCTGTTAAATGTATCCACTGATATAGACGCTAGTTAAAAAGAATTATGTGCAACTATTCTTCCTAAATTATATATGCATTATGCCAGTTGTTAATTGATACATTGGATTTGAGAAGGCAACTTTTTTCTGATAGACAGATAGATAGATATAATTTTAAATGAGACTTTTTTAGTTACAGAAATCAACAAATAAAAAATAGTAATCACTTTAATGACAGCAATTTAAAATCAATTTTCGTTTTTGACTATTACTAAAGTTGACTTACATTACAATGCCAGTTAGCAACTTTTAATTTATCAAATTGAATTTTTTATTAATTTTTATTGTTGTTATATAATAGTTACAAATAAAATTAATTGACTCCTGAGATTTTTTCATTTTGATATGCCTGCCCTAATTCTCGTTGGATGCATGTGACACTTGGTTTTAATAATTTTTTCCATTCTTGTAATAATACTTTCCATTCTAAAATAACAAAGTATTTCACTTTTCAAAAATTAATTTTTATGATATTCATTTGATTGTAAGGCTTCATGGATGTTGTTTAGGAGTAAAACAAAATTTTAAAAAGAAAAATTAACAAAAATCGGAAGATTAATATTTTTCAAAAGTTTATTATATCTTATTAACTCTATAAAATAAATTTTAAGATATACATTTTGTTATATTTTAATTTATGAGAATTTTAGAAATCATTAGTAGTATTAATTCTCATGAATGCTAATTTCATAGATATGGCTATACAAATTTGTAAATAAATGATTTTTTAAATAAACAGTGCCAGACAAAAATTCAAGCTTTTGTTCTTTAATTGGATTGATTTCTATCTTCTGCTGTTAAGCTTCAAATTTTAGTTTTGTATCTTACACAAACTTTAAAATTTATTGATCTTTCCTGTTTTTGCTTTATGAAAGCCGAACATTAAAATTGAAAATTCTTTAAGCGATATTTAAAAATTGTTTTTTCATGCCAGAAATTATTTTTTATTAATTTATTATTAATTTTTAATTTTGATATTCTGTACAGAAATGAGTTTATTTTCTATAATTTTATTAAAAATATTAATTTATTTACTTGTATCAATAGCAGATTTATTTAATTGGTTTAATATGTTTTTGCATTATTTAAGTAAAGTTATTTTAATGTAGTTATTTTTCTATTCAGTTATTTTATATATTTAATTCATTTTACGTATTCAGTTCACATTTGTGTACTTTTAATAAATACTTGCTTTACGTAAAAGTCAATAATTGTATATAATTATCAATAATTGTATTTATATATATATAATTATTTAAAAAATTTTTAAGTACATTAATTTTTTTTTCTATTTTCGAAGTAATATTTACACTTTTCAATATTACACTTTTTACACTTTTATGGATTTAATTATTTTATTAATTTTTTTAGATGGTTATGTTTGCATAATGCATTTTTTTTATTTGTCCTTCAGTAAATTTCTAAAATTGTATTCACATTCCATGCTTAATTGTGTGATCCTCTGTTGATTTGCTGGCAATAGACATATGACTTATTTTTATAAGTTGTATGAAAAGAATTTTGAAAATTTAAAATCAAAACCTGACATATATAAAGATGATTTTTCTCTAATTTTTTTTCTCGATTTTTTTCTTTTTTTCCTGCCTATAATCTGCTATGGCATATATCCTACAACCACAGATATCACTTGGAAAATAAAGTCATATTATTAATTAGCTTAACATTTATAAATTTTAGAGGAGTTTTTCACATCATATTATTAATTGAAGATTATAGAAAACAGAAAAATGTTATAATGACTATGTTAATAACAAAATAATAAGGTGAATAAAAAAAACATAAAGCTTTGCCCAATAATGCAAGAATCCATTTTAATAATTTAAAAGTCTAAATAATATGAAAAACTTAAAATATTAAAGTTCATCTATCATTTTTAATATTCTAATTTGTAAAACTGATAAAAATCTTCATTACATTGTAGTTATATATTAATTTGATTTTCTTCAAGGAGTTTCTATTTTTTATTTCATCCATGGTCTTTTTTGTCACACAAAGAATAAAACTCATCACATATATTTTTTTTTGTTTTTCTTCCCTTAATATGTTTCTCCTCAATCAACAGGTCTTACTTTTATGTTTAAGACATTGTTCTCTTGTATCTTATGTTTAAGCTCAGCCTGTTCTGCAAAAACAGTTTTTTGTAATAAATTTTTATCGAATATACAGGATGAAAGGTGGACTTCAGCAATCTTATAATTTGTGTGTTATAGGCATGAATTTATTTTAATTCTTCCTATTATTTTATTTTTCGTTTTTCTTATAAGTTAAAAAAATTGTGTAATTTATCAAATTTGTTTAGTTTCTGAGCTATGAAATCTATATTAAAAATGTTTTTGAATTTTGAAAAATGAATTTCATTTAAAGATTCTGTTCAAGATGAAAAATGTGTAAGAACTCGTGATGAAACTGAAGAAGGAAATGGGATAAAACCATTGAATAAATCAGGTATTTCAAGTTTTTTCAGTCAGGCTTATTTTTTAAAAAATTAATAATTTATAATTAATTTTTAATTTATTATGTAAGATTATATATTTGAACATTTATTTTTTATAATTTTTCTGGTTAAAAAAAAACATTCAGTCTACTTACATCTTTTTTTCTCTTATGTTCTTTTAATATTACTTATTTAATTTCTACAAACAGTGACTTATAATAAGTTAAGCATTATGAAGTTATTAAAATAAATACTCTGCTGGCCATTGAAGTTGCTACATACAACACAGACAAAATTTAAATGAGAGGTCAGCATGCTGGCATATGAAAATGATTAACATTTTAACTCATACTTGTAAAGCAGAATAATGTGCATAAAAGGGTAGATTGTAATGCATGTTTCTGATACACAAAGTGCATTTGAATGTTGGTTATTTGTCTAAAGGTCATGACTGCAGTATTGTGCATTATTGCTGCTCACTGTTGTCAAATCCCGTCATTGTCATGATAATATGGAATTAGTAATTTCAGGAAAACCATGTAGAATGTCAGTGGGTCACAGTCACTAATGATATATTGTCTGTACAAATTTGTAGAATCATACAGGTACATTACATCTCCCGAGTTAGAGGCTTGAGTTGTTTGCAAGATGATAAGTATCAATAGAGATATTGAGATATATCATGAGGGCCGGATTTAGATGAAAAGAGGCCCTTTCACCTCCCATTTTTAAGTTTCTAAATTACATGAGAGATAATAAAATACAACATTACTGTGATATATATCAATATGTTAAATGAAATATGTTGTGATTGGTACTAATCTTTGTAAAAAATGTGGCATGGATAATAAATAAAAAAAAAAGTCTTAGCTAAAAAAAGTTAGCTTAATAGCATAAGGCACGTCAATATTTGCCATAGCAATCAGTGAACGTATGAACTATACTTTGGTGCAATCTAGTATATAGAAACGAACAGACCCAATGAGCCGAACACGTTGATCTTAACCAATAAATTTTTATGTTTGTTATTAATCATATGTGTAGAATTGCTCCTTATTTTCTATTCAATGTTTTAGTGTTTACTTTTTTAGAATAATGTAATTCTAATTTTGCTAACAATTTGAATGTAGGCCCCTCTTGATCTTGAGACCCTAGGCTAAAGCCTGGTTAGCCTATAGGAAAATAAGGCCATGTATATCATTGACTGTCAACATAGATAGTTGGATGGTATGTGCAGCATCATAGACTGTCAACATTGTGGTCGTTATGACAACTTTTTTTTTTAGCAATGTAGCATAGAGAGATATGCCTACCGTGATGCGTTCAACAAGGATAAATATGGCAATAGATATGCTGTGTCATCTTATTTTCAGATGAATGCTTATTCTTTGTAAAGCATTATGGTGGCCTTAGTTGTGATTGGAAATTCTTGCGTAAAAGTTGTCAGTTTTCATTTGTCACTATCATATGACTCTACTCCTAGATCGATGGCGGCCTGATGGCTAATTGGCTAGCGCAGTGGTCTTTAGTACCACAAACTTCACGTTCGAATAGTGGTGGTGGCATGGATATTTGTTAGTAGTTCGAAATCCACATTAAACTGTAGGTCCCGGTTTAATTAGCCGAAAGTAAGCAGAAAAATGAACAAACAACACCTAGATTGATGCTATGAGATGTCATTGAATATATATCCTGTTTTTTTTTTTTTTTTTTTTTCCCCATATAGCTTTTATTTTGATAGTTGTCATTTCATTTTTATATGTAAAGGCATGTAGTTTGCTATATCTTCGAAGTCTCTGCTAGGTATATCCATGCAGTCTTGACCTTTTCTTTGATTCATAGAGTATTTGGCTGCTGTCCTGGTGAGCAAAGTCTCCATATTTGTGTCCAATTCAGAATAACTGGTTAATGATTGTTGAGAGACTGGTACACCATCACTCGTTAACCAATATGATTAATGAACTCTGGTATAGAGTTGAATCCCCATGGAATGCTGTACTCGTATCTGCTGTCTGAATTTAATTCATTTTAATGGTTAACCAGATTTTAGCTGTTATTTCTGCTTGAGGAGGGTACTGATTTTTACATGCTTTGCAAAAAAAATGCTTGCATACATCAATTATGATGTATGTATTCAATAAAATTTGTTTCTTTTCCTGGTATAAAGCAATTTTATTGACCTGCATTATAATAAGTAAAAGTGGAATTTAAATCATATCATTTAATATTAAGGCTAATTTTTTATTGTTTGCCAAGTCATAAAATTTTTATTTGTATGTTTACTCTAAATGTATAACACTACATACAAATGTTAACACTATTTATCCATTACAACTATTTTTTAATTTTATAAGAGATATTTTATTTTCTCATTTCTTAGAAATCAAATGAAATATTAAAAATATTAACTAAAAAAATTTTTTTTAATTGGTAACTGAGCAATAAAGTAAAGATAGAGTTCATTAAAAAAGATATGGCTAAATAAGATTTGGATTAACTATAAAAGATACGGTAATAAGATTAGGCATAAATAACTCAGAAGAGCACTTTTATACATTTTTGATGGAATAGTTTGTAAGAACCATTTAGAACGACGAAATATGTTTTGAAAATTTTTTATCTATTTCAGATGAAAAATTAAAACAGGGTATTTTGTTGCATCCCTTAAAACGTCAAGTTGATAAAAAAAAATAATAATAGATTATAACATCACTAGATTATTAATAATATTAGAACTTAATAATAGACTAGATGATATTATTTGGATAAAAAATTGTTTTGATATTGTGAACAACATGATTGGAAAAAAAAAAAATTGTAGTGTTTTAATTAAGAAAAGGTGAAAAGCTTCACTTGAACATTAAAGAAATTGAAACTCATAACAAAGTTAGATGTGTTAAAATAATGGAATATTAAGAACATTTTTTCCCCCATGAATTTATGATGATGAATGGAAATAGTGGGCATCTTATATGAACTTTTTTCTTCTTGTTTTCTACATTATTGAAATATATTGTGTATGATAAACTTTTATTTATTTTAAAATAGTTATGATTTATATGATGAGGAAATGTACTATAGTATAATATATATTAAAATATGAATATAAATAAAATGAAAGGTGTACCAAGTTTCTTCATTTATCATTTGCAAGTATCCTAAGGTAATGTAGAAATCTGAACATAAATTTGGAATCAGGACCACCTCTTCATCTGAAGTCAGTTAGATTTTACAATGAATGAAAAGTTTTAAAGGATAAGCCTTTGATCTTATTATGAAAATTTTTAGATTAAAAATATCTTATAGCTTATTATATAACGTTTTTTTTTTTTTTATAAATAAATGATTGTCCTTCTTTTCTTAATGTGATATAGATGTTGAATTTTTAAACAAAACCTGTAGCTTTATTGCTGTTGCGAATAAATTCATCAGCAACCATTCATTATGTGGTATGTATTAATTATTTTCCTTCAATCCCTTTATCCATTATTTTTACCTTTTTATTTATTTATTTTTTCATGTTTCAAAATTAAGATATCAGTTTTCTTTATTTTTTCCTGTCAATTCAAAGAAAAATTTTTAAAAATCTAAATTTTAGCAAGTTACTTAAAATATAAAAACCACCTAAATTTTTTCCTGGTAAGCTAAAATATTTATTATTAGGAAAAGTATGTATCAAAAATGAAAATTTTGGCGTAATTTTATTACTATAGTTTTTATTAATTTATTTCATTCAACTGTCTTCAAAAAAATCTTTTCTTTCTTTCTTTAATAACTTTAAAAAAAAATGTTTAGTTCAACTCTTTTTATTAATGTAATTTAGATAAATAAATGAGAGTGATTGTTAAATAACTTTATATTGACTTTGATTATAGAAAAGGGGAAGAATTAAAATAAATGGAATCACTTTGTTATGTATCTTTATAATTGTAAAAGCTTTATTTTAATACCACCAGAATAGATAATGTTGGTTGTTAAACTGCTTAATTTGCATAGTATTATTGATAAGCTTAAGAAAAGTTTTTAAGAAAATTTCATCGTAAATAATTATGGAAAATACATGACAAATATCAGGTTTATTAATTGCATTATTAATAAATCTGATATAATATATATATGATTGCATTATAAAAAATTAACAATTTTGAAATGAATAATAATCAATATTTTTACTGCAAATTTTTTTAACTATTATGGTAATTATATGTTTCTTAAGTCATTTCTACAATTGGATTATCATATTTTTTATGGAGTTGAATTGCAAGATTATCGGTTCTTTTACATAAGTTATATTTTTGAATAACATTTGTAGAAAAGCTCTCTATTTGACTTCACTTTTTTTTATAAGTGTCATTTTAATTTCCCTCAGCCAAAAGCAAATTAGCATCCCTCAATGCTTGTTTCAATTTTATGTTGATTTTTGATGTTGGATTCAACAAATGATTTAATAATTGTGTACAATTCTTCTGATCTCCATAGGCTGTCATATTTTTGGACAAATGTGTCTCATTTAATAAACAATTCATTTAAAAATGTTTTCTGTTTGGTTCTAATATATTTTAATTACAGAAATATTTACAACTTCAAATTATTAGTTATGTCCAATTTCGAAATAATATTCCCAAACATTCATTCTTCCAAATGAAATTGATTATCTAGTAGAAAAAAAATTGCTTGAAAGAAACTTATATTACATTTCATTTTTTTACACCTTGTAAAAAATTATATTGCTATTGGATAATTCAGCATATTCATGGGACTAAGATGTTTTTATTTTTTATTTTGTTAGAATAGTAGAATATTTTTATTTATTGAGCAGCATATAAATTTTTCACATTGTTTAAAACATGTGTATTATAGTTATCAAATGATGATAATTTTAACTATATCTATCTTAGTCTTCATTAGTAATTAAATAGTATCAATCCAAAATATAAACTAATGTTTCTTTGTCAAACCATCTTTTTCTGAAGTTAATTCTCTTGCTCACAAACCATATATATATATTTTTCATTCTTGTTTAATGGGTTTTCATTCCGTTACTAAGTATTTTCTTCTTTTGAATTGGAAATAATATTATAAAATTGTTTTAAAACTGATATAAAATTGTTTTAAAAATTTTATATTTTGCATGCAGATAAAATGAAGTTTTATTATATGGTTGATGTTTTATCATGCATTGGTGGTAACTAGTGATACTAGATATATTTTTGTGATTTTTCTTCATAAATTAATAAAGTGGTGTATTATCATAGTAAATGATATTTTGAAGTTGAATTATATACTTTTATTCTGAATACATTCATTGTTCTTTTTGTTATAAAAGTGTTTAATGCAACATTTCTATTTGACAATCATAGAAATACTTTATTTTTAAGATGATATCTATGAAAGGGAGCTTAAGAGTAGAACGTTTTCGAAAGAAGATCATATTATGTTAGGTGGAAAAACCGGTTTGTATATTTTATTTGAATATAATTAGTCATTGAAGCTTATTATCTGTTTAACAAAATGGACATTTTTCCAGGACCTTCTAAAAAGTCTGTCATAAATACCAAAGATTAAGATCTTATATTTATTTGTTTAGATTTGCATTTATATATCTAAAAATTTCAATTACTTGAATGTAAATATGAATTATTTACTATACATTTTATTCCTATTTTATATGCATCCTTAATTCACTTACAATTCTTCAATATAAACTAATGTTAATTATATATAATAACAAATAAATGCTAAATCTTTTCCTAATTTACTCCAGTGGTGTCGAATTCTTTTTAATTTTCAGCGCCATTAATGAATCTATATTTTTTATGGTGCCTTGTATCCAATTCTGATTACATTTTTGAAACAGTAAATCAATTTTTTAATGAAGGGTTAAATAAAAATAGTTGCGACATGCATTTAAGATATAAAAAAAAGTTGAAAATGAAATTGAAATTTTGTTAATTCCATGCTTAGAAATCTTATTTTCAATATATTATTATAAGGCAGCTCAGTATGGTTTTCTTTTTCTGCAACTGTAAATTCAAGTAGAGGATTTGCAATAAATCTTGGTTTTATACAAATTCATTGATGAAAATGTTTCTTAGACTGAGTGAAACCTATTGAGTAAAATACTATGATAAGCATTCTTAAAAAAGTGTTTTTCATATCTTGAAAGAAATACCATTGGAGGTGAAAAAACAACAAGGAGAACAGTCATCTTCATTTATTTTTCTTTTCCCTGCAGGAAGAGAATATAAATATTTATCTTTTCAAAAATATCGTAAGTTATCCAGTTGAACCAAAAAAGAATTAAGGTGTTTATAAAGTTTAATATATTCATATTCTAAAATTTGGCGTAATGTAATACTTGGATATATTGAACATAAGTGCTTCCTGGGAAAAAGCAATGGGTCCACAACCCCTTCAACCCTCCATAGTAATTGGGCATAGAATGAGCACTATTAATGCAAACTCCAATGCACTTAGTCTATGACAAATTGTTTTCAAATTCAAATGAGGGGATATTCTACAGTGTTATTACCATTTATAAACTATAAATAGAAATCAGATATGAATCATTATTATTATCTGTAGCTTTATTACCATTTATTGCTTTATTTAATACCAATTGCCCTTTATTTAATATTTATGTAAATAAAAGAACTGAACATCATACTTTTGATAATAATGATTCTTCACACTATTTGATAGTTTGCTCTATTTAATTTCATTTCTGCATTACTTAGCAAAATTTAAATTATTGCTTAATGAAAACTGATTCATAATAAGGATACATTCATGAAGGGAAATAAAATGTTTAAATTGACTTCATCTCAATGAGAATTAGTTGATAAAATTTCAAAAATTACTCAATATTAAAACTAATTGAAACCTATACTTATTTATAAATGAAAATAAAATTCAAAAAATTTGTAAAATAATTGTTGCTAAGAGAACTATTAGTTTACATCACATTAGCTAAATGTTGCATCTTATCATAGCAAAATAAAAATTGAAATAAAATAATGATTTTTTAAAAAAATATTATTGGCATTTTTGTAAGGAAGGAAGTTATTTGTCCATGTGGTGACTTACTTCAGTCATTGGTGTGCACCATTTGGAAATCATTATTTTAGTCAATAAGAACAATGGGATGTACTTGAATTCAAATAACATATTTTGCTGTCTATTTATACAGGATATTTAAAAAAGATGGAATATACTTTAAAGAAGGGTAATATAAACCAAAACAAACAATTGAATAAAAATGAGAAAAAAAACCTGCATGAATTAAATTCATGCTCTTTTGATTGCTACATCTTACTGTGCCACGATGTGAATGTTTGAGCATGTAAAAATTTCTACTCAATTGCTCAAAAGCTATAGAGAAGTGTGACTTACTATTTTGCCCTTTTAATATCTCAGCTCTATATATAGTATAAATTTCCATCAAATCAATGAAGGACTGAACCTTTTGCTATAGAAATATTCTTCGAATAAATTATCTAATAACAAAACAAAGAATATATTTTAATGAAAATTTGCATATGAAAACAATTTTTTTTTTATCTTTCATGGTCACCCTTAGCATATATTTTGAGAGAAGTTTTGTGTGATAAAAAGTATTATATTTCCAGAAAGTATTTTTAAAAACTGACTTCAGTAGCATTTGCTCAAAATTATCTTGAAATACTAATGCAGACAAAAGGTCGCTGTTTGACGGAGTACCTAGGGGCGAAGTCCCGAACCTCCGATGCCATAAGAGTAAAAATTTCAATAATTCGTGCCAGTTCCATAATTGAGATCTTGAGAGTGACTGAAGTCGAAAGAGCCCATGCTCTCTATAAATACCAATGTAAAATGTCTCAGCTGCCAAAGGCGAGGGTGGAAGGCGGAGCTTGGAGTAGCGATCGGAGGGTTGTTTGTAAACAACAGTAACTTTGCTATGGAGTTGAACTAATACTTAGAAATTTTCAGAAAACGAAACTGGTTGATCCGAGGTTAAGAGGTTAGTAATCTGAAAGAGTAAAAATATAGATTAGTTAAATATTAGTGCATCGTAATGCTCGATTTTTCATCGGAGTTATTTGTGGGTTGAAGTTGTGGGAGTGCTGCTCGGAATGCCTTGAGAGACCGGCCCATTTATTCCGTCTTGATGAATTAATGATAATATTTTGCCATGAGATCAACTGATGCAGACAGTATTCTTTTTTAAGTTATTTTGCATCAAAAGCCACTTTTTTTCCTTCTTTCCCATAGCAATTAATAATGCTAATATACTTTCAGATATTAGAAAATTGAAATTTCCGGAAACAAACCTTTTTGAAGGATATCCATATCTAAGTGAATATGAAGATAAAAGCGCTGAGGGTGATGCATCAAACTAACAGTTATTCGCTGAAAAAGTTAGCAGATAAGAAGTTTATGAAAATATCTGTCTTTAGGGCAGAGGTGAACATTTTGTAACTAGTATAAAAATGCAATTTACCCAAAGAAAGGAGGAATCCAGAGCAGCTAAAATATACTAAATTTTTGCATATAATTTCGATATACTTTTTGTATTTCTTTTATAAGTCTTTAGATAATGAAAGGGATAACTCAAAAATAAATATTTATGTGTTAGCAATTAAATGCTTGCTAAATGTGTGTACTAGATATACACTGAAGTGACAAAAGTCATGGGATACCTCTTAATATTGTGTCGGCCCTCCTTTCGGCCGGCGAAGTGCAGCAATTCGACGTGTCATGGACTCAACAAGTCGTTGGAAGTCTTCTGCAGGAATATTGAGCCATGCTGTCTCGATAGACGTCCATAATTGTGAAAGCGTTGATGGTGCAGGATTTTGGGCACGAACAGACCTCTCGATGATGTCCCATAAATGCTCGATGGGATTCATGTCGGGCGATATAGGTGGCCAGATCATTCGTTGGAATTGTCCAGAATGTTCTTCAAACCAATCGCGAACAGTTGTGGCCCGGTGACATGGCGCATTGTCATCCATAAAAATCCCATCGTTGTTTGGGTACATGAAATCCATGAATGGCTGCAAGTGATCTCCAAGTAGCTGAACATAAGCATTTCCAGTCAATGTTCGGTCCAGTCGCACCAGAGGACCAAGTCCATGCCATGAAAAAACAGCCCACACCATTACGGAGCCACCATCAGCTTGAACAGTGCCTTGCTGACAGTTTGGCTCCATGGCTTCGTGGGGTCTGCGCCACACTCGAACCCTACCATCAGCTCTTACCAACTGAAATCGTGACTCATCGGACCAGGCCACGGTTTTCCATTCATCTAGGGACCAACCGATATGCTCACGTGCCCACGAGAGTCGCTGCAAGCGATGTCGTTTTGTCAGTAAAGGCACTCGAGTCGGTCTTCTGCTGGAATAGCCCAAGAAAGCCAAATTTCTCCGCACAGTTCTAACAGACAAGTCCCTTGTACGTCCCACATTGATTTCTGCGGTTATTTGACGCAGTGTTGCTTGTCTGTTAGAATTTACGACTCTTTGCAGACGTCACCGGTCTCGGTCGTTAAGTGCAGGCGGTCGACCACTGCGCTGTCCATGGTGGGATGTTATGCCTGAAATTTCATACTCTCGGCACACTCTTGACACAGTGGATCTGGGAATGTTGAATTCCCTAACGATTTCCGAAATGGCATGACCCATGCGTCTAGCTCCAACTAACATTCCGCGTTCAAAGTCTGTTAATTCCCGTCGTGCGGTCATCATCACGTCAAAACCTCTTCACATGAATAACTTGAACAGAAATGAAAGCACTGCGCATTTATACCTGTTCTACGCGATGCTACTGCCATCTGAAAAGTTGCATATTGCTATCCCATGACTTTTGTCACTTCAGTGTAAAAATAAGATATATTCAAAATCGAAATATATAATTTAATTATTTACTGATTAACAGAAAATTGCTAATTGAGTATTTTTTGTGCCCAGCTTGCTGATACTTTTTTTTTTTCAGCACAAAATTAAATAGCTATGATTAATTTATTCCACTTTCATAATCTATCTTCTATGCTGAGCAAAAGAAGAGTTTAAAAGAATTTACCTCTTATATAATAATTCTTGAAATTTAACCTATTAAAAATATTATTTTTAATTTCAGAAATATTGCTTTTTATGCATGAATTTATGTTCATATTTTTATAAACTTATTGTCAAAACTTCTAATGCTAAGGCATGTATGCCTCAATCTAATTAAATTGCCAAATTACTTTTTATAAATTTTAAAAGTATATATATACAGAATTCATATTTTTACAATGTATCACTTTATATAAACCAACTAAATTTTTCCATTAAATAAGCAATGTCTTTTCGTTCTTTCTTTTTTTATTTATTATTATTATTATTATTTTACTTGGGCATATCTCTAGTTACACGATGTGAAGGTAGATTTTCTTACTTAGCACAAATGTAATTGAATGATGAGCATTAATATAAAAATATGAAGTGATATAATATATAAGGTGATATACCTAACTTGATATATATGTATATATATATACACACACACATATATTACTATAATATATGGTGCTTGAATTTTGAAATGTTATTTTAAATTTTTCGGGACACTATTATTATATTTTTAAAAATTGTGTGCATTTTCACAGGCACTTTATTTTAATAATTATACCAAAGATTTTTTCTGGCCATTTTAAATGAAGTGTTTTTATTTTTATCATTCCTAGAATTTTATTCCATTAATATACACTCATGTCCATAAATTAAGGATAATGAAGTTCAGGCAAAGAAAGAGACAGAAGCAAAACAAATTTGACTTATTTGTAAAGTCTATTTATTAAACAAAAGGTAAAGAGCAAAAAAGATGCTATATGTTTGACATAATTAATAAAAATTGCGATTTTTACTCCCTGGAGCAAATTTCAAAAAAGAACCTATTTACAAAAAACAGTATAACATGGTTAGTATGATGGTTAATATGGAGTATGTCTCTCGGACGATGCAATACAGGCCTTACAACGCCTAGGCATGCTGAGTATCAAATTATTAATCTGATCTTGGGGAATATTACCCCACTCATCAAGCAATGCCCTCCGAAGTTCCGGTTGACAGGTGGGAGGTGGTTGACGGGCTGCAATTCGTCGGCCAAGCATATCCCACACATACTCTCTTGGATTCAAGTCCGGTGAGTATGCTGGCCAATCCATACGGGTGATATCCTCCAATTGTAGGCATTCGTCTACAATGTTTGCACGGTGACGACGGGCGTTGTCATCCATAAACAGAAATTCAGCACCCATGGCGCCCCGAAACAAACGTACATGTTGTTCCAGAATGACATCCCGATAGATGTGGCCTGTTATCGTTACACTCTGAACATGCACGTCAGTTCTGGAACCAAGAATAATTCCTCCCCAAACGAGCCATCCTGCACCACCGTAACGGTGTCGTTCAATGGTGTTCTCTTGGTGGTAACGGGTACCTGGCGCTCTCCATATGAAAGTCCGGCGAGAATCAGACTGCAAACTAAACCTGGACTCGTCGGAAAACATCACACCAAACCACTGTTGCGGTGTCAACAATGCATGCTCTCTACTCCAGGTTAATCGCAGGCGACAGTGAGTTGCGGTAAGTGGAACACATCTGACAGGCCTACGAGCATATAGACCAATGTGCCCTAAGCGTCTGTACACGGTCTGCCTTGAAACTGTCGTACCGGTAGCTTAAGAGAGCTGACGAGACAGGTCTGATGCTATGCTCCGTCTGTTTCTTTTGGCAGTAACTGCTAAATACTGGTCCTCATTCGGCGTTGTAACTCGGGGGCGACCTGTGCTGTAACATCTACTCACATTACCATCATCTTGGAATAGTTGCCAAAGCCTGGAGATGACACTCTGGGCGATTCCAAGTTCCTCGGATATTTTCAGCTGGGTACGTCCACATTCCAGTCGTCCGATAATTCTGCCACGTAAAAATCTTCCAAATGCTTCCTTTGTGCATAACTATGCGGTTATTACACTGAAAGGCTTTTAAAGCGCTTGTGAACAATTTTACTTCTTTGCCACCATTCCTTATATACCCCTCTCTTACACTCTCGTCATTGTGACGTACTATCCGCGCCATCTGGTGGTTTCCTGTAATTTGCATATTCTTCTTCAAGATATGTGTGATAATTCTACAGGTGAAATTTTTATTTTAGAGTTCAATTTCTGTGTGATTCTGAATTATCCTTAATTTATGGACATGAGTGTATATGAATGTATGTGTGGGTTGTTGTGGAATATAATGTGAAATGTAGCATTTACAGTAACATTCAATTTTAAGTCACTCATTTGAGTTTCATCCGAATTGTATTATACGAACTACACTGTGATATAACCATGTTAAATAATAGTATTTGGCATTTTTTGAAAATAGCTAAGACAGTAGTCTGCTTACTACATATTCTTTGGTATATCCAATTCTACATATGTGCCAAAATTCATCAGTTTAAATAATTTGAATTTTTGTTTTCTAACTCTAATTCAAACTGCATATTATTGTGCGATTTATCTATATTACTATTAGTTGTTTATATGTTGAATACTATGTGAAACAAACTAATTTTATTGTATCTGTAAGATAAATAATAAATGTTTCTGTTGTGTATTGTGATTATTCAAGTAAACATTTATTTTGAAATTCTGTTGAATTTATTATTGTTTGAAACTATGTTTTTGAGCCATTTTTGAGAATCTTACTTTATATATGAATATAATGCTGCGAAATATAATGAATCTTGTGATATTCTTTGCATCATTCATTTGGTAATCACCGATGCTGTCAATTTCACTCTGAATTATGTTTTACTGATTTTTAATAAAAAGAAAGTCTAATTATTCTAGCTCAGAAATCTTAGGCATTTTAAAAACATGCATGCTTCTAAGTGGTTGATTATTATTATGCTAATCAATAAATAGTATGTGGTTTATCCATTCCTATTTATGTGCAATTTTCATCATACTTTTTTTTATATTTTTTTTTATGTTTTCTAATTACATGCAATTGAAACTGTATAATGTTAATTTTACTTTCCTTTTCAAAAGATAATTTATATTTATTTTCTAAGATACAATGCAATTTCAGTATTTAAATTTTTCATATCAATTAATATATCTGTATATAGCTGTTTTATGAAAACACATTGTCCTATTGTATAAATATTTAAAATTAAATGCTTCTATTTTATATTCAAGTAAAAATTTCATTCAAAATCCTGTTTAAACTATATTCTCTATTTGGATTTATTTTTTTGTGTAATAATTTTATGCCTATATCACATGCAGTCTTATTCACTTGTTTTTGACATATCATGTATCAATAACATTCCAATTTTTAAGATCATTCTTGATGTTATAATTATGCTAATACATAGTCACTTTTTCATCATCTGTGTTCATGAAATTTTATTTCCATTTTTAAGATATCTGTTTATTTTATTTGGCCACTAAAATTGTTTTGTGAAAAATAAAATTTTATTTGACTGATGTTTTTTTTTTAAATTAATTTATGCTGACAGTTTTCAGGATATTAAAATCCACAGATTTTACACCAAGGTTTTCAATGTTTTTTAATACTTAACCCTAGATTATAAGCAATAAATTATGATAATTACTAAAATATTCCTAATGAAAAAAATTTTTAATTGATGAATTTTATAATTTTCATATCTGACATTAAATGTTATTAAATTTTTCCCTGCATTTAGTTATGTATTACATGAAAAATGAAGTTAATGCAGTAAAATTTAATTTCACAAACATGGCACATTTTGGAAGTTGTTTTCAAAATAAATTTACAACTTACTTTGATTTTGGATAGAAAAATAAATCACTTACTTAACTTAAAATAAGTTAAATAGTCGAGCAGTTGATGTGTGAAGCTGTGGATCAATTTCAATTCTGGTTTTACATAATAATAACATTAATAACTGTTATTCTTACATCATTGAGTAACATTGGATTCATATTTTTTCCCTTATAAATACCCTTGTGTGATTATTTCATATTTTGATGAAAGAAGTCTAGTGAACAGTTGCAAGTAACTGCGTTTTATACTATTAAAAAAAATAAATTAAAACACCACATTCACGAAGCAAGTTTTTAGAAACAAAACAAAGGACATGGTGTTAATTTCTTTGAACACTATCTTATAATAGTATTTTTCATTACAATGCTTATTGCGATTTAAATTTTTTACTTCATTTTGTTTATGGAGTACTTAATACATGGCGATTCAAAATTTCTATTTGAAAGTGAAATACGATTTAAAAAAAAGATCTGTTACTTGGAGATACCCAGTTTACAGATTAATATTCACCATGGTACAAGATTTTTTTTTTTTTTTTTAAATTTCTAGAAAAAAAATGGTTCAAAATCTTAGGCGATAAAAAGCGCTACTGCAGATAATTTCATGATAATGGCATATACGTATAGCTCCTCGCACAACATAAAATTTGGTTACAAAAACATTATTGAATACTACATACAAGCTTCTAGTTGTAGTTGTAGATCAAGCTGCTAGTTGTAAATCGTAACATCACTAGCTGTTAGTTATAATGGCTAGTAATAAATCGTAATCAAATCACTAACTGCTAGTAGTAAATCATTATCAAATCACTAACTACTAGTAGTAAGTAAATCATTACTAGCTGCTAGTTGTAATGGCTAGTAATAAATCATAACTAAATCACTGGCTGTTAGTAGTAAATTATCATTAGCTACTGGTAATAAAATCATTACCTGCCAGCAGTAAATCATAACCAAATTAGATCAGCAAAGTATTAGTAAACATTGCTTCCAAAAAAATCATGGTCATTTAGAATTAAAAGTAACAATTAATATTTTTAGATCTTCTTAACCTATTTAGGAGGAAGAGTGGGAGTGATTTCGGTGAAGTGTTCAAGAGAAATATTTGGCTTTATTGTTAATGCGATTCATTTGTAAATACCCTTCAATAAATGCGTTGTTATTTAAGCCCTTTATATCGAAGTATTCAAAAAATTCTACCCAAGTGCGTATAAGGAGGCTCGTAACCGTACTATTATTAGGAATTACTTTTTATTTTTAGTGCTTTTAAGAATTTTTTTACTTTAAAATTGGAAAAGTATATTTGATTATATATTCAATATTTTAATGTGAAAAATAATTCGTTTGTTCACGTTATAACAAATTATTTCATTCGCTTTTTCATTAAACGAATTTTTGACTAATGTGAAGGCTGGAATTCTAATATTAATAACAATAACAAGTCATGCAAACTACAAAAAGATTTCTTTTTCCTTAGTTATGCCAATTTTGGTGTTATTATTCACTTTGGTTAACTTCTGAATGGATTTTGTATCACGAAAAAATAATTCATAGCTGCTGCTCGATTCTGGTAGGAGCCAAAACACAGTTTAGTGGACTCTGGTTATTATTTTTTCCTTTTTGATGGGCCTTTTTTTCCACTTAAGCATTCCATTAAAGTACTAAGTTTTACATACAATAAAAAACCTTTTAATTTTTAATTAAAATTTTAAAATTATTTAACATCCAAAGAAAAAATAGAAAAACATTTGCCCAATAACTATTAAAACTTTTTTTCAAAACTACTTTGCGCTAAAGCGTGATAAAGGCCTTTACATAATTTGAACTTTTGATGAATTATTTATTAACGCAAGTACGTATTCTTATTTCAATAAATTTATTTTAAATAGTCGGTATTTTTCTTAATTTTCAATGCGCTGCTATTTTCAAAAAGCGGTTACTTTGGCCTCTAGATGAAGGGTATTTCTGATGTCATTCGCGACTACAAGGGTAGATGCAACTTTATCCAGAATGCCCTACGGGGAATTTGCCACACTTGCATTCACATTTTCCCCTGCAATCTGAAAAGATTTGTCTCTAGTTGAAGAGTATTTCTGATGTTATTCGCCACTACAAAGGTAGATGCAACTTTATCCAGAATGCCCTACGTGGAATTTGTCACACTGCATTCACATTTTCCCGCAGTAATTCGAAAAGGATACCCCTGCCTGTAGGAGGTTCACATTCGGCTTCTCAAGCTCAGCAGAAGGACTTTACATCTGACAAGTTTACCGTTTTCATACAACACTTCTTACAGCAGAAGCACGAGAATTTTTGGTTCGCCTTTGTTTTGAACGGAGCTGCCCAGTTCGAAAATACAACTTGCGATTCCGCATGTCCCATAATGTTGGATATTGAAAACTGTACGAAAAATGAAGGTTGATAAACTGATTTTTTTTTTTTTTTAATTCTTAAATACACTTGCATGCGCAACTTAAACGACGATGTAATTTTAAGCAGATAGTCATGAAATTCTAGAAAAGAGCTTATTACAACCAGTACAATGCACATCCAATTCAGTAGAAATGGGATATCAGAAACAAACGCTACAGGTAATGTAAGACCAGTTAAAATGCATGCAGTCAGCATGTGTAGTGCACTAGACTACGAAAAAAAAAATGCTATTAAAGACATTCTGTGCAAGTTCAAGTGAGTTCGTCTGTGCAATATGGCTAGAAGAAACTATCTGAATGACTTTGCACGTGATAGAATGATGCAAGATTGAGAAAAGGGTAGTGTGATAATTTCAAATCGACAAAGGTCGTCATTTCACGAACTTGGAAAGCTATCCAAACCACAAAACATTTTTTTTTTAATTGCGTCGAGGACTGGGTCGTATTGAGCAGGCCTGGATTTAGATGAAAAGAGGCCCTAGGCTATTCCGCTTATGAGGCCCTTTCACCTCCCATTTTTAAGTTTGTAAATTACATGAGAAATAAAAAAAATACATCATTACTGTGATATGTATCAATATGTTAAATGACACATGTTGTGATTGGTACTAATCTTTATAAAAATGAGACACGGATAATAAATAAAAAGAAAGTCTAGAACACTTATTTGGACATTTATTCTCAGCGCCTATAGTACTTGTAACAATAACTAAACAAACATAACACACAACATGTACAAAGAAACAAAATTCAAATAATAAAAATCTTTGACTACGAAAGTAAAATATGAAATAAAAATTATCATATTTTCTATCAAATTAAGTTAAATATATTCAATACATTGAAGATTAAAGCAAATTCAATTCAGATAAATTTATTTCATAATAATTCACATTTAAAGTTTAAGTATGAATTATTATGATTGTTTATTATTCATATGTGTAGATTTTCTTCTTATTTTCGATTCAGTGCTTTAGTGTTTACTGTTTTTAGAATAGCTTAATTCTAATTTTTTCCTCTTGATCTTGAGGCCCTAGGCTAAGGCCTAGTTAGCCTATAGGAAAATCCGGCCCTGCCTGTGAGCAGCCCAAGGACGAACGGTGTTACTCATTTAGCATTACCCAGGGGGCACGTGTAGCTTGAAAATATACTACGGACGCGAGTAACAATACTCACAAAATCTGTAAGAAAAGTTGGTGGTGGTCAGCAAAAAAACACCCACAAATGAAGGATTAATATATCCTCCTGCAGGCGAAAAGAGGTTGATGTCAGTTAGCACCATAGGCATGTCACTGTGTCGTGTCAATGCGAGCAATATCTTTTTGTAAATATATATTTTTTAATTAAAGTAAAATTTTATATAATTATTGTATAATTCATATGTTATGCTATACTATGTGCGTCCCTTGAAGGGGGCGGTATTGGTCTCTAGCCCTGACCGGATGGGAATCCGATATGTTCAACGGAATGACCCGTTTCCGGTGCGTGCAGATCATTTGCCGCGGGTGAAGGGGATATCTCTGGAAAGTGTTTTAATTGGCAGGGGCCATATAAAATTTCATGCCAGATGGTCAAGAGTATCAATTCAACAAGATTTTTTAAGACTCTTGCTATCTATGCTCGAATATTTATGGACGGGGTGCGTCTGCCGAACGGAAATAGACTCTGATTGATGCTCCGCTGATCGTGTCGGCAATCGCCTAGTCCCCCCATTGAAAATGAACTATAAAATGGAGGTGATGGACATCGCATATGAGGAAATAACTGGTTCATTAAATGGAAGCTGTTTTATTCTTTAAACGTAGATAAGACTAATACTATTATTCCTTGGAATAGTCAAACTAAATACTTAGCTTTTTATTGGAAATAACATTTTGGAAATAAATTTCGTCATAAATAGAAATTTTACCAGATAAACAAAATACTATACGGCTAGCTGTTTTAAAAAGCTTGGTTCTCTGTTGACTCAGTTAATGGAAATAATACTCGACACAGTGGACTGTATGTAAATAAAACTCCTTTATTTTTGGCAGTCATCAAACTCGAAGATGGAACTGCCCACATAACCTTTCACTTGAGGGTTACACTCAATTATTTATGCAGTCATCGCGCTCATGGATGGACTGCCACAAGCAACCTTTCTTGATGGTCGCTGGGGTTGAACTCAATGAATTATGCAGCCATCGCAACTCATGGATGGACCGCTAACACCAACCTTTTCCTTCGGTCGCTAAGTTTCAACTCGTTTTACTTACATTCCTTCTTTCTCTCCCTGGCCCTCACCCCCTGCCAGACACCCCCACAAACAGGATGTTTTCCGGGCATAGGGCGTTGACCTCCCCCAGGCGGGAGAAGCTGGGTTTCGACGTAACATACCGCCACCCATTGATATGTTTTAAAACATTCAATAATATACAATACATTCTAACATACAAAATTGACAACTCTAAACATACAATAAATCATTGAAAAAATGAATATATATATGTATACATTGTACTAAATTTAAACAAATTACAAATATAACACCATGAATATAAACAAAAGCACTCTAAAGGAAATTACTCTGGCATAGGCAAAACACACACATTTTGATACTGTTCTCTTAAAAATTCCACTCTGGGTTTTTATATTAAGTACTCTGATTTTATTATCAACACCATAATAAATATCAATTATTCTGCCTAGAGACCATTTCCAAGTAGGTAAATTATCATCAACCAATAGTTAACCACTAACTCACCAATGTTTACATTGCATTTTCAAAGACCCATTTATTTCTTTGTTGCAATTCACTTAAATAGCTACGGTGCCATTTTCTCCACACTAATTGAACTATTTTAGTTACTCTTTGCCTCTTATTGAGATTATTATCTTTTAAATCAATTAAATTAGGCTCTAAAATAGCGTTCATTGATCGATTGATCAAAAATTGGGCTGAAGTTAAACCTCGAAGTTATCACTATCAGTAGAAGTTGGACTCAATGGTCTAGAATTCAAAATTACTTCAGTTTGTATACACACAGTTAAACTCCATAATTTAAACTAGCACCTTTAACTAAAAAAGAAACTTTAAATGGCTAGCCACCAAAATTTGGGGCTCGAGGGGGACCATTCAAACCTTCTTCACACAAATAAAATAACTTAAACTCAGAAACTTTTGAAACTTTTCTCTGTTTGCACCTACAAAATTCTTTGCATTATCAGAGTATAATTTAGCACATTTGTCTCTACGTGCAATAAATCTTTTAAAGCAGCTATAAAGGATTCGGATGATAAATCAGAAACACTCTCAATATACACTGCATTAAACACAAAACAAGCAAATAAACATGCATACATTTTACACACAATACTCTTTCTTTGCTTACCAATTTTAACCAAAATGGTCCACAGACATCTACTCCTGAAACACTAAATAGATACTCAAGGTAACTCTATCTTTTGGTAAACTACCCATTAGTTGTGTTGACACTATAGGTTTTACTTTAAACAAATAACACATTTATGCACTATTTTTCTACAAATAGATTTTCCACCTTTAGGGCAGAATTTCTCACGTACATGACACAAAAGAGCAGATAATCCTACATGATAATATTTTATATGGTAATTAGAAATTAACATCTCAGTAAATGCATGATTTTTTAGGCAAAATTATACGGTGTATTTTATCACAACTACATTCCGCATTACTCAAACGTCCACCTACTCTTAAGATTCCATCTAAATCTAAAAGGGAATTGAAAGATTTTAATTTACTCTTTGACATAAGTTTCTTATCTTTCAATAGACTTTTGAAAACTTTTCTTGTTGAATAGATTTTACCAGAAATATCTCAGCAATATTAATTTCTATCATGCATGAATAACTAAGCAATAATAATATATATAAATTATCAATATAAATAAATTATCAATTGAATAATTTAATTTAAATGACAAACACTTAGTATTTTTAATAAATCTAAATATGTAACTTAGATACTTAAACTTTTATATAATTATTACTTAAACTCAATAAATAGTTCATGAAATTTCAGTCACTTGTTTCATAAACAATTTGTTCTCACCAACACTGGATCACTCAGTTCAGAAAAGTTCTCGTCCTGTCTTTCAAGGATCTGGATCGGTTGATCAGGATACTTTTCTCCAGCCAGGAACTCTAGTCTCACCTAATGTGGTATCACTGGAAATCAGATGACAATCGATGAATTGTAGCAACTCTGATGAGCACGAAAGTCTTTTAATCACTTGATCACTTGATTTCGAATCACTCCAATAAACTACTTAGATGTTTTAAGCTTCAAGGCACATTCACAAAAGAAGTTGATGAATTCTCAAAATTAAAACACTGAGGACCATTGAAGCATATTAAACACCAACTGTAACAGATGTTATACTCTCACACGAACAGTTGAGGTTCGGCAATGGCACTTGCGGTTCAGGGCATATTCCCTTACCAGCCACCTCTGTTTCTTCGACGGTCCCATAGTTGAACGGCTCCTGTAGCTTGAACTCCTATAGACTCCGCCACATCCATATGATGGTTTACCATATCTGCTTCCTCTATCTCCTCCATAACGGAAAGCATCTCCTCTGACTCCACGGTATTCTCCTCCTCCACAGTCTCCTCGTTTATCTCCACTGGAATAGCCACCATCTTTACTGCCACGGATGTCTCCATCAGCACGGTCTCCTCGTTTAGCTCCACCACCTCGGGATGGGTCCACTCTTATCTCTGATCCGTTGATAGTAGCTCCATTCAAGGTCTTTGAGGAACAATCAAATACTCGTAATTTCTCAGGCCAGTAAACGCCGTGTTGAATTGCATGAGTATCAACTGGTACCTTTTCCTCAATTATTTTTTCGCATGTAGAATTTTCACTATCACCTGTTAATTCCAATTTCTCAAACCCTTCTATTGGGTAAATTTTTCTCACTGGAAAATCAACTATATCTGTGGATAGTCCACAATGCTCTCTATTTGCATTTCCTGTGGTGCTGCACCCAGACACCACAAAGCCAAACACAGTATTCTGAAGAACAAGATTTGAATTTTCTATTTCTCTCTCCTCAATTTCATTTTCTTTCACAGAAGTACGTGGTCGATTAGTAATCATAGGCTTTACAGGTAATGCAGGCCTAGAAGGAACTACAGGTTCTACACTGCGAGACTCAATAGATTTAGGTTTCTCTTTACTTGCTTCTAACACAGATGATGATGTTGAGGGAATATGAGGGGTTCGAGTTTGGTGGAGAGAAGTGTTGTTGTTTGAATCACTTGATTTCTTAGATTCGTTCAAATTCTCTTTTGTACTGACTTTGTTAGAAACACCTTTTTCTGGAACATTGTCAGTTTTTGCACTGTTTTGCTGTGCAGAACTCTTTGACGCAAAACAACTTGAATTATAAACATTGGAAAATGGTCGGGAAGTAAGATTACACACGTTTGATGTTGGCTTCACAACTGATAATGGATTAACATTTTTCTTATTAGAAGTTGAAGAATCTAAACTATTGGGCCATGACTCATCTTCAGTTGAGGAAGACAAAGAGTCATCACTCACTCCTTTATTATAGCTAAATTGGAAAGTTTTAGCTGAATCCCTTTTCCATTTTGCAAGTTCCAACTCTTTTTCAAGTTTGGCCAAATGAATTTTCTCTATCTCTATTTTTATTTCCCATTCTCGTTCCTCCCACTCAAATTTTTCTTCCAAAACTCGTTTCTTTTCCCTCCTTTCTTCCAAAACATCATCTACAAAATTGCGCACTATTTCAATTCTGTTTTTGTATATTTCACTGGATTCAATTAGTTTGATCAAAGCTATTTTTGTTGCATTGACCGGAATGGTTAAGCCCAACTCTTCAGCTACCTCTTTTAGCTCATCTTTCTTTAGATTTAAAGTAACAGACATTGTTTATTCACTTAAACTCACTAAACAATGCACTACAGAACTTAACAAAACCTGTCACACTCAACACTCTAATGCAACACCTTAATTAACCTAAGTTAACAACAAACAAAGGCAACTAACACATAAACTCAAGCTAAAACTTCACTAATACAATGCACTGCAGAATTTAACAAACTGTCAAACTACACTCTAATTCGACCTTAATTAACCTAAATTAACACAACAAATAAAGGCAATATCCATAATCAAAGACATTATACTTTAGTAATAGACACACTATACTATATACTAAATCAAGCAAAATGTCCAACACTTTAGAATTATTAAACTTCACCTACCGAACTCATGGTAGAATGCAGCCAACGATTCGTGGAAATCCAATAGATCACTCTATCTCAATGCTAATCACAACAAATCCGTCTCCGGGAGACTGGACCAAATGTTCGATAGCTCGGACTCAAGAAACAAATTCCAAAAATGACACATACTCAGTTAATGGAAATAATACTCGACACAGTGGACTGTATGTAAATAAAACTCCTTTATTTTTGGCAGTCATCAAACTCGAAGATGGAACTGCCCACATAACCTTTCTTGAGGGTTACACTCAATTATTTATGCAGTCATCGCGCTCATGGATGGACTGCCACAAGCAACCTTTCTTGATGGTCGCTGGGGTTGAACTCAAAGAATTATGCAGCCATCGCAACTCATGGATGTACCGCTAACACCAACCTTTTCCTTCGGTCGCTAAGTTTCAACTCGTTTTACTTACATTCCTTCTTTCTCTCCCTGGCCCTCCCCCAGACACCCCCACAAACAGGATGTTTTCCGGGCATAGGGCGTTGACCTCCCCCAGACGGGAGAAGTTGGGTTTCGACGTAACATACTGCAATCCAGGAGATTGATTCTTACGTTCCCAATTATGATTTAAAACGTTCGCGCAAATTTCTAGTTTAATTTCTAATTCATTTTTTTCTTTTATTTGTTTATGATTGTCAGTTAATTTTTATTATATTTATAAATATATTCTGGGCAATTTTCATTATTTCAACTGTATTTACCTGTCATATCGGAGATGGAGCCCCCAGAGGCTAACTATCTCCAAAACAATACGTTAACTATCGTCTAAGACAGGGATGGGCAAACTACGGCCCGCCGGATGGTTCTATCCGGCACGCGGATAGAATTTTAATTTGCCGGTAACGGTCAATCCGAAGCAAATTAAAAGAAATACATATTATATATCCATCTTCTTTTTCACTTTGATTAAGTATCATTATTTTTTTTTTCTTCCTTTTATTCGAAGGACTGGTGATCTTTTTACTTTCTCTATGTTTGTTCTACAAAACATAACAAGTGGACTGAAAAGTTCGTAGGCTGACACATATATGTCGCTACTAGTATTAAATCCATATGATTTTTAGTTAGCCCTAACCTTCAAAAGACACGTGTATAAATTTGACAGCTGTTGCACTATTAGTATGTGAGTTATAGCATTTTTAGTGAAGTTATAGCATTTTTAGTGTTCATCACGTGCAGTCCACTCGGCTGACTGTCGATTGGATTCCGGTGTGAAATGATGGAGTCATGTTTCATCCATTGTCACATATCGACGCAAAAATTCAGGTTTATTACGATTGAACAGCTCAAAACACTGCTTAGAATCATCAATTCGTTGTTGTTTTTGGTTGATTGTGAGCTCTGCGCAGCACCCACTTTGAACAGAGCTTTCGCATATCCAAATATTCATTCACGATATGTTCAACACGTTCCTTTGATATCTTTAGGGTCTCAGCTATCTCAATCAACTTCACTTTACGGTTATCAGAAATTATTTTGTGGACTTTTTTGATGTTTTCGTCGGTAACAGCTCTTTGGGGCGTGCATCGTCCTCTGTGCTCATTTCGCCTCGTTTAAATTTAGCAAACCACTTCTCTACGGTTGATTTTCCTGGTGCAAAGTCCGAATAATGTTTATCAAGCCAAGCCTTGGCTTCAATAGTATTTTTTTTCGACAAAAAGCAATGCTTTATTAAACACACAAAACCATTTTATCCATTTTTTCAAACTAACAAAAGTTGCTTCACTAAAAATGCTATAACTCACATACTAATAGTGCAACAGCTGTCAAATTTATACACGTGTCTTTTGAAGGTTAGGGTTAACTAAAATTCATGTGGATTTAATACTAGTAGCGCCATTTATGAGTCAGCCCACGAAGTCAGCCCAACTGTTAAATCGACGGAAATAGCATGCACAGGCAGCTTTCAATTGGTAAAGTGTTAAAAGCAGTGAAGTCAGATTTGCAGGCTGAATTGATTGAGTTGCGTTCTAACAATCATCTCAAGCAGTTGTTTCTAAGTATGCCAAAGTTAGAGTTTTACAAATCATTATCGAAAGTAAGTTTCCTAAATTTAATATCTCACTCCCAGAAAATCAGTGCTATGTTTGCTTCATCTTATTTATGTGAACAAGTGTTTTCAACTATAAACCTTAGAAAGAATTATTTCCGCAGTAGACTGACAGATGAGCATTTAGTCTCGTTCCTTAGAATCAGTACATCTCACTTCGAACCTCACTATAAGGAACTTTTAAAAATGAAATCGCAATTTCATTCATCTCATTAACATACTTAAATTGTAATACTTGTATATTGTTTTTAAAATTTTAGAAAAATTTATCTTGGCCCGACAAGCTTTTTTTTTTTATTGATTTTTGGCCCTCGACCGAAAAAGTTTGCCCATCCCTGGTCTAAGAGGAGAGAAAAAAAGAGACTAGGTAGCTGGAAGGAAGGAAGGACGCTGAAAAAAACGAATATGGGGAAGGAGATCGAGACTAGGACTGTTGCACCATGTCCAGCGTGAAAGGAGATCGAGGCTGGGACTGTTGTACCATGTCCAGCGTGAAAGGAGAGATGTATTAGACTTGGTGTTTGAACAGTGGATCGGAGTGACTGGCTTCCCTTGCGTCCGTCTCTCGGTTTCAATCAGGGCCGGATTTTCCTATAGGCTAACTAGGTTTCAGCCTAGGGCCTCAAGATGAAGAGGGACCTACATTCAAATTGTTAGCAAAATTAGATTTACACTATGCTAAAAACAGTAAAAACTAAAACACTGAATCGAAAATAAGGAGAAATTCGACACATATGACTAATAAACAAACATAAAAATGTATTGGTTAAGATCAACGCGTTCGGCTCATCGGGTCTGTTCATTTGTATATACTAGATTACACCAAAGTATAGTTCATACGTACACTAATTGCTATGGCAAATATTGACGTGCCTTATGCTACTGAGCTCTGGTTTGTTCTTGCATAAATAAAGTGCAGATATTATCATCTCTCATTAAATTTACAAACTTAAAAATGGGAGGTGAAAGGGCCTCATAAGTGGAATAGCCTAGCGCCTCTTTTCATCTAAATCCGGCCCTGGTTTCAACGAATTAGCTTGAGATCCCCTGACAGCAGCGTCATTAGAAAAAGGAAGTTGCCAAATCCATGCGATATGATGTGGGCATGATTCCTTTCTACCCGATTTGAAGTCATCCTTTTGTCGTAAGTGTAATGAACTTTATTAATACTGAGATTTTAATTAAAAAGAAAGAAAGAAATGCCCCTCTTTCCTAGCAGTTGTGGCAAGTAATGATTTTATTGGGACTATCACTTCTTTATCTGATTAGTAAATATTGTTTTGTTAGAGTGGAATTGTGTATAAAATACATTTTTGTTAATGCATTATCCGAATTTCACCTTTTCTTAGATAATGTTAATTGCATGATTTATTTCAAACTTAAGTTTTGTTAATATTAACAAATACACCCTTGTTTATATTTAAAATTATGAATTTTGTTTGTGAATTATTTCGTGAGAATGTGTTTCCTTTTTTCAACTCATATAAGTCTCTGAAGGTATGCGAACTTGTAGGTTTAATTTGTGGTATGGGTTATTGCAGAATTCATAATGGTTAACGAGTGTGTTGGGTAAACGGTGTAGCTAGTTGCTTCTAGAATCGGGTTGTTGTTTAATTAAGTTGAGAACTACACCATAACTGCCCCGCCAAATTGAATCAACTTTCAGTGTATAGAAACATACCCACCTCGGCTGGAGCACATGTTACTCTGAGATTATGTAGTGGGTAACATTGCTCAGCAACTGCGAACAGCAACGAGATGACAAATGTTGACTTTTAATGTGGCCAGACAGCTTCATAATGGTGTCCTCTTGGTCCACCGTCTTTGAGCGCTGCATCCGGCGGTAACCTTTTGTAATTGATTTAAGAAGCACAGAAACTGGGCATCTCATCTAGAGAGACACATTTTCAAATTGACTTGATTTTCAATTGATTGTTTCAAATTGATTACAAATTGACTTTTTAGTGTTGCAAAGTATTCTCAATGATATAGAGAAATGTAGGGGCATGGTTTCATTCCATTAGGGTAGGGATGGGCAAGCTACGGCTCGCGGGTTAACTCCGGCCCGCCAAAAGGCTCTATCCGGCTCGCGGACAGAATTTTAATGTGCCGGTCCGAGGCAAATTAAAAAAATATATATATTTACATATTATATATCCATCTACTTTGATTAAATATCATTTTTTTTTCTTCCTTTTTTTCAAAGGACTGATGATCTTTTTGCTTTCTATATTTTTTGTTCTATAAAACATAAATCGACGGAAATAACAAGCACAGACAGCTTCCAATCCGTAAAGTTCAGTGTCATTCAAACAGAATTGGATATTTTTACCATGCCTTTCAACGTAAATTGTGAAGCAGTGAGGTCAGATTTGCAGGTTTAATTAATTGAGTTGCAATCTAACAATCCTCTCGGCAGTTGTTTTTAAATAAGCCAAAGTTAGAGTTTTACAAATCATTATGGAAAGTAAGTTTCGAAATTTAATATCTCATGCCCAGAAAGTCAGTGCTATGTTTTCTTCATCTTATATATGTGAACAAGTGTTTTCACCTATGAACCTTAGAAAGAATTATTTCAGAAGTAGACCGACAGATGAGCATTTAGCTTCGTTCCTTAGAATCAAGTACATCTCACTTCGAGCCTCAATATAAGGAACTTTTAAAAATGAAATCACAATTTCATTTACCTCATTAACATATTTAAATTGTAATATTTGTATATTGTTTTTAAAATTTTAGAAAAATTTATCTTAGCCCACCAATTTTTTTTTTTTTTTTTTTTCGATTTTTGCCCCGCGACCGAAAAAGTTTGCCCATCCCTGCATTAGGGAAATCATCGTTTCCCCATCAGAGAAAGAGACCAACCACTTTGCTTGTCGGGTGGATTGAGTTCTAAATTTTCGGCTTAGGAACTGTTACGAAGGACGATATTGTAAGCAAGTGATCCTTCCTCACGTGCATCCGCCATTGGTGAAGATTTCGTTCTTAAGGACTATAACGCTAGGCGACTTGTGCTGTTGAGAAGCGTCTAGAAAGCAAAGATATCACTAGATTGGATTGGCCAATGTACTCACCTGATTTAAATCCTGTAGAACATATGTGGGATGTTTTGAGGAGCTAAGATTGTATCCGCTGGTGACCACTCAACAATTGAAACCGATGCTCACTGAAGAATGGATACTCTTACCTCAAAAACTTTTGGATAATCTGATGTTGAGTAAGGAGAGACAGTGCATAGCAACCATTGCATTTAAGGGACGTCATCTCCTATGCTAATTGACATCTGTTCGTTGGCAGATAAGCATTTGTACAGTCGATGTTTTTGTGTTTGTTTGTTTATTTGATTCTGTACTATGTGCATTCTATTCAGTTTTGCGTTAGTACAGACTATTCAGTTACTATTTAATTTTCTTCACCTTTTAAATACAAAATACTGTCTCTGAATTCTGTATTTCATGTCTCCCAGGTGATTATTTCTTGGGTTACGATTAAAAAGTTGTTGTTTAAGTTTTCAACACCAGTATAAATAATACAATTGTAGAAATAATATATTCTATTATTATTGAGTAAAGAACAAAACTTAATTTAAAAATTCAACCTACCTTCTTTAAATTTCACAAAATCCCTTCGGAGCGAAGCTCCCTATTTGAAGAAGCTCTTTGGGAGAGCTCATCAGCTAAAAATGTTTTGAAGTAAAAAACAGAACAGAACACTCTTACCTCATCAAATGTGGATAATCTGGTATTGAGTATAGAGAGAAGGTGCAAAACAACCATTGTAGTTAAGGAAAGTCTATTTTTCCTTAAGGGACATCTGTTCGTTATTTTCCCTCTTGGACAAACAAGCATTTGTACTATTAGCTGTCCTTCTAAGCCAGAAAAAAAAAATTACTTTTTTTCTTATCTACTTTTTTTAACTGTCGAAATTTTTGGCACACACCATTACTTGTTGCATGGGGACTGAGTGATCTGAGTGACTTGAGATATAAGGCATTGGGTCTCCAAACTCGGCTGGAAGTGACTTAGGTCTTAAAGACCTAGGTCAAAGTTCCCAGCATTCGAAAACAACTATTTGTTTTACTCAGAGCATTAGTAAAATATCACTAGACATTATTAGAATATTACATTAAACCCAATCTCGGTTTATCAATAGATAACTAGTTTTTTCCGAATTACATTAGTTAAACACTGAACTTAAAAATATTTAATATTACTTTTTCATCTTCTTAATACGGATTGCTCATATATAGTAAACGTTGATTAACTTCTTTCGAAAACAAATCTTAACTTGTAACCGTGCCCCCTCCTACGCGCTGCAAAAGAGTCACTTGTGGCGTTCAGGAGAAATTATCAATAGGCATCGAGACTCTCACCCGAGAGGAAGTACGGCGCAACCGCCGCTGCCTCAGAGACGTTCAGTTTACAATCTCTTATTCCGAGAGGAAATATCTTTGTTTTCGGCTTAAAAAGTGGAATCCTTCTACAAATGTATAAGTATATATATTTAAATGTGTTAAATATTATCTATCTTCAATTGTATGTGTATGTGGTGTTTGTGCGCGTGTAAATAAAGCTGTGGGTTCTCAAACCTGTGTCTGAAGTCTCAACGAACCACACCCAGATCCAGCTGCACAAACAACCGACAACACTACAAACTTTCTGTTCTTTAAAAAGGAAAGTTTAAAAAATTAATAATAAATAAATAAATAATTTTCCTCTGAATAAATGCTATTTTAAGAAATAATAAGTAAACTTCCTCGTGTTGATTTCAATAACAAATTTTATATTTAAAAAAAAAAAATTTTTTTTTAACTTATATAAAGAGCAGAATTGAATTATACCTTCAAATTAAAACCATAGATGGCAGCACTAGAAGTAGATTCTCCTCTAAAAGAATTAAAAAAATTCTATTATAAGAAAATTAGTTTATCATATTCCTAATTCAACTTTCTTAAACCAATATTTTTTTAAGTTAATTGACGTAATTTATTAATTTATAATGTTTATATTTTACTTTAATTTAAGAAATAAATTACTGTAAATCATTTTCAAATGAATATTTGATTATTTTTAAGAATTTTCGCAATATGAATCTGATTTTTTTTTTTTTTTTTTTTTCATTTTTCATATACGGGAAAAATATATTACAATAGGATATAACTTATATACTATTTAAAGTAATATTCTACATTGATTGTACCTATACATGGCTGTATAATTATAAAATATGTATATGTTTCATTTTGGCTGTCGAATAACATTATAATTTAATATAATTACGATTTGATGATCTAATATGATGATAGTTTTTAAAAATAAAATTAAATGTTTTTTTTTTTTATTGTTTTTTTTTTTTTAAATTTATTTATTTTTTTATTATTATTATTTTTTTTTAATCGAAACACTTTAACGTAGTTTTTTCGTAAATTAAAATGAGAAAAAGGGAAATACACTACAATCATATTTATTTTTTATAATTTAGGTAATAATTGTATATAGTCATATTAAAAAAAAAATGCATGCCCCTCAAAAAAACTTTCAAAAGTGATTACACAATTGAAAATTGTAAATAAAAGTATTTAAGTTGATTGTAGAGAAAAAATTAAAAAGGAACAAGAATTTTTTAATCTTTGTGATGTATAATTCAAAACTACAATATCCTACAAGAATAAATTCGGAGAAAATAGAAAGAATCATTATGTTTGGTGTGAAAAAATATTAATAAATAAAATAAATTATAAGAAAAATATTTAACATATTATATGCAATTTTTATTGATAAGAAATCAACGTTTCGAAGCCCCCACGTCATTCATATATTAATAAAGATGATACTTTCATATGAATATTATACAAATGTAATGCGATATACAAAAATAATTATTTTCTTCGTTAACTTCCAATAAGAAAAACCTATTATAAGTAAGTTAATAATCTATACATTTACAGTATTACGGTATACGCCTTTATTCCGTTGAGATCTTTAGCTTATACTAAGCAGCAATCGAGTTTTTTTTTAAATAAATAAATAATCGTTTTCATGTAAAGTAATCCCCTCCGGACACAATGCACTTATGCTAACTTTTTTTCCAATCCTCAATACATGCTAAAAAGTCATCGACAGGGATCGCCTTCGAAACGCACGCCGATTCACGTTGAATCTCTTCAATCGACTCAAAACGGTGTCCCCGGAATGGTCTTTTGAGTTTAGAGAATAACCAGAAGTCTCACGGTATGAATACGGTGGTTGTGGGTTTCATTTTTGGCGAAAATTCACGAAGAATCAATGCAGTGTGAGCTGGCGCATCCAGTGTTTCGGTATCAATCGAGATTCGACGGGTTTGATGCCCAAAATTTAATTGACCGATCCTTTTGAAATTCCAACATCATCGAGAAAATCTCTAATTGTAAATCGAACGATTTGCAAGCACCACATCTTTAATTTTTTGTACGTGTGCTTCGTCGGTTGATGTTGAGGGTCGACCACAGGGCTCTTCGTCTTCAACGCTTTCTCTGCCTTCTTTGAACTGTTTATACCACTTCTAAACATTTTTTTCCGATATAGGAATGCTCACCGAATGCCTTCTGCAACATTCTATACGTTTCCGAGAGCAAAATTTAATGGAAGTTCTTGGCTCAATTAATTCAGACATTTCAAAAATCGTCGTTTTAGCGTCTCACAAAGCTATGCGTAACTCAAACACTAATGAATATTTTAACGTCCAATTTTACACAGATATCAAGGACAGTGTCAGCAACCTACAAAAGAAAAAAAAATTTTAATTCCATAAGCCCCGGGAATTTTAAATTGAAAATGGGTCTTACTTTTTGGACACAGTAGTATATTAATTGGGATAATTTAAATTCTGTTTAATTGGGATCAAGGGATAATAAAAGCACTAGTTAGAAGAAAAATATTTGATAAGATTGCAGTTTTTATGCACTGAACTCAGTGTAAATTTCCACTCTTAACATTTTCTCCCTCTAATATATTACACGATTTTTTTGAAGACACACAAAAAAATTCCTTTCGTTATTTCATTATTTAGTCATTATTTCATTTTTCTTACAAAATTGTAAAATTTTTCACTTTTATTGCCATAAAAAAACCTCATAATTAAAAAATTGTATATAGTATGCTTCACAATTCAAAAAACAAGTAATATAAAAAAAGAAATTTTTTTAAAATCAATTCCTACATTTTTTTCACTGTATTGCGGAAAAGTCTTTTACAAATAAAGTTGAAATTTTCTTCTTACATCTGGCGCCATCTATTATTAGTTACATGCAACTTAAATCTAAAAAAATATATAATTAATTAATTAAAGTTAATTAATATTTTTAAAAACTGTATTAACATCAACTGTCATCCACTACAAGTTTAAAAAATGTATTTGAACTTCAGTGGAAGAATAAAAAGTATTTTATGAACGATTGAACTAACTGTAACTAGTGTGAACTAATAACTAGTGTGAACTAATTGTAGGAATTGAAAAAAAAAAAAAAATTATTGATTACATTGATAATTTTCTGTATATAAAGCACATTAGAATAGATGCAATTTATAACACAAATTTAAACATCAAATCGAAATTTAAAAAAAAAAAATAATAATAAATGATTAGACTGACGAAATAGAGTACTGACAGAAAATTAAGAAAATATAAGCGCTAACTGTGAATTAGAATTTTCTTTTACTGATTGCGGTGTACTCATAGAATAAATAAATTAATAAAATAGCAAAATAGTTCATATAATGGCAACATTTGATCAGCAAAATAAGAATAAGCAGACATTTGTAAGGAAAATGAAACATTGAAGAATAAAAAAACTATAGAATTCCAAACGATTTTCTTTTCCTGAAAAATCGCATTTTCACTTTGAAATAAAATTGTCTTTGCTTTCACCACATGATCTTTTAGAACGATTTTACATTATTTAATTGTGTAGTTATTAGCTCGTGAAAGAAATTTAAAGAAAAATATATATATAGATTTCAATGAAACAATGAAAAGATCCAAAATTGAAAGTGATCAAGGATACGCACCCCTCCTCCCCAAAACAATACACATAATTTTGTAGGTAAAAAAATAAATAAAATTAACAACGGCATAACTCCGAATTTGACAAGCGACTTGATGGCCGATTGGCTAGCGATCTGGCCTTTGGTGCTTCAAATTCAAATCCTGGCGGTGGCATGGATGTTTGTGAGTGGTTGGGAATCCACGTTAAACTGTAGGTCCCGGTTCTAATTATCCCAAAGCGTGCACAAAATGACCGTAGAGCGACAAACCTAACCGAATTTGAATAAGTCGTGGTATCACTGATGTATACCACGATGACCCTTCGGTATTTGAGTCATTACTTTAATAAAAGCATTTAAAATGAAAGAGGGGCAAGATCTTAGATATCATGCATCGTGATTGTTGAATTATCTTAGTTGGTGTTCTCCCAGTTTTATTCACTTATAATATAATTCGATCCCCAATTGTGTGGAAATTGTCCAGAGGCCAAGTCGGAAAGATTTAAACAGAGCGGCGTAATAGGTGAGAATGATAATTTTGGAGATGTTTTAATTAAATTAAAAATACTTTCAATTTTTAATCATTAAAATTTTACATTACATAATATCAAAAGAAAACTTAGACGAAAAAAAATTCTCCAAGTATTAAACATTTTCTGTTCATTTTCAATTTCTTTTCTTCTTCAAAAACGAGCACCCCTAACTAATAATCGATTCGTCCGCTTTCGCTTTTAGAACGGATGTTTATCTTTCCACTTAATTCCAGGTTGGTAACTACTTAAAAAACTACTTAATATACATTGCTACTTTTAATATACTTTACTAATTTATACTACTTTGTACTATTTAAAAATTGCTCAAAAGACCTCCATGGTGAACCTTGAACAACGCTGATCCGGATTTGTCGTATCAGTTGCGACTGAATTCAAATCAAGAAGCTAATATTAAATAATATTAAATAAATAAATAAGGTGTATAGTAATATTATTTATCATTTTATAGAATAAAAAGAAAATAATTTACAAGATTAAATGGTTATTAGGTGTTGTCAATTACATTCTGTAGCGATTAAATAGCAGGTCGTTTAGTACGTTGTGTTATCGAATTAAGAGAACAAGAGGCCGAATCGAGGGCTTCTGTGTCTATGCCAGGTATAGGCACGATAAGTTCACAGGTCTTAAAGCCATTCCGTTGAACTCGAGAAGGATTTGAGAAATAAGTGTACTGTACTGGGAGTACTCGTTCACAATTGAGGTGGCAAAATTTGGTTGCAGCGCAGTAGCTTCCTACCCACATTCTTCTTCAGGGGCAGCCTGATGGCCAATTGACTAGAGCTTTGACCTTTGGTACCAAAGGCTTCAGGTTCGAATCCTGGCGGGGGCACGGATGTTTGTTAGTGGTTCGGAATCCATGTTAAACCGTAGGTCCTGGTCTAATTAGTTTAAAGTGTGCAAAAAATGACCGTAGACCGTGACAAACGAAACAAATCTTCTTCGTGGTGTCCTCTGGACAGCGCTGAATTTGCTATATATTAATCGTTCTAGTGGCAAATGATTTGAGATCAAAGTGCCCAGCATTTGGAAACAACAAAATGATTTAAAAAAAAAAAAATTCAAAATTTTCCGTTTTCTCGCCCCCTCCCCTAAATCACAGTAGTATATAGCTCGATCACCAATTATGTGAAAAGGTAAACATCCGTTTTTAAAGCGGAAACGGACGAATCGATTAATGTTAGGGGTAGTAGTCAGATATATACGCTGCCCCAGGTTGAAAAAAAAAAGTTTAATGTTTTTTATGGTACTTTTGGATTCTTCTAATTTTTCTCTGGGTATTATGTAATTAAAAATTGTATTTGTTAGAAGTTAAAATTATTTTAATTGTTATTAAAACCCCTTCGAAAATACCTTTCTTCCCTATTATGCCACTCTGTTTGAATCCGTCCAACTTGGCAATTTGTCAGTTTTCCACACATTCGGTGGTCCAACTAGGCCTTATAAATTATTATTATTATTTTTTTTTTTTAACCTATGAACAAGAATCTGGAATTTCATTTGAAATCCTGTTTAAGATATTATTTGCAAGATTAAAAAAACATACTTAAAATAATGTTTTTTAAATATGTGATAATTGTATAGCATTAAATATAATTAAAAATTTTTTTTTATTATTTATTTTTTCCCAGGACAGGCCATTTTTGATGGAGATTTTATTTATACTTATCTACTTAAAATGCTAATAATAATTTTATGCTTTTTGACGTCTTTTACACGAGTTATTGAAAATACAAAATCTGATTATTTTTGTATAAATGATTATTTTGATTTTTTGATTTTTTTTTTAATCTGCTTTTATCTATATTCTTTTTTTAAATTATTTTATTTAATATATATATCTTTTTTATTATTTTTTTTAATTATCTTTTATTTATATTTTTCGTTCTATTTAATCATCTAGCTATTTTTTCGTTCTTGTAATTGAATAAAGTAAAAAAAATTATGTATGTAATTAGAAAAAGTAAATTACGAAATTTTATAATTTTTCATCATATAAGGACGGATGCATATCTCTAAATAAATATATAAACAAAAAAGAACAATTTTTTTTCTTTATTAAAGGATTCATATCACTTAAAAGATTCTTCGTAGTTACGTACAAATTTAGACTCAACAAGACATTTAATCACAAGAAAACTTTATCCTTATTTCTCTCAAGTCATTAAACGACGGTTTTTAAAAAAAGTCGTTTAATGATCAGTGATGCAAACAATGACATTTGGTGCTCTTAAAATAAACAATCCTAAGCGGTCATGGGGGGGAGGAAGAATCGTCTGTTTGAGGGGGTCCTTTCTTCCCTCCTGTTGGTAAAAAAAAAAAAAAAAAACACTCTTTTTCTCTTGTTAGCTTTTTACTTTTTTTTCCATGCTACTATCTAATAGCAGAATGAATCTATCTGTCAAACAGCCCATTACTCGTCTCAGCAGGCATCAAAGACTGTCATTAACTTTGAACCAATCACAGAACTTGTCTCATACCTCAGACTTTAAGGCGTAGGTGAGCCGTACGAAAGAAAGACAAAGATTGGTTGAATGAAGTGATGGATTAGTGAAGTAACTTCCAGAGGGGAACTAGTAGGGTTGCAATATTTGGCGCATTAGCGCTCTAAAAATTACGGTAAAATTTTTCAATCGTGTAAGAGTAATTGGATATTCTGATTGTTAAGTTTTCCCTGCAATACATGTGTTAGTTGTGATAAAAATATTTATATTATGATGAATCTATTCTTTTAAAATACATATTTTCGTTAATTTTATGTTTAAATATTGTTGCTTAATGCATCCACTGCACGGCATTTTATACAAATGGAATTTCCCCTTTGATACAATTAATTTTTATGAGAAATGCATACAATATGAATATGAGAATATGTACAATATTATTCGAAACTATCTATGTATTTTTTAATATTTATTAAAATAAAAAAATTATATACTCTATGTCATATGTTCCTTTGATGTAAAAAATAACCAAAGGAATATAATCACTGATTTTCGATTATTTAAGTTAATATAATGTTTTTTTTTTTCTTGATAGAAACAGTAATATTTGTTACTGATCAGAGCGTCTTTTCTATTCTAAACATAATCATTTCTTAAACATTTAATTGTTGATTAAGAAACCCAATCAATTATCATATGATTATATATATATATATAATCATATGATAATCGACTGGGATATATATTTATGATAAATGATTGAATATATATATGTTGTTGTTGGTCTAATGCAGCTGGCAATACAGAGACAGTTAACCTTTATGTCATAAGTAAGGGCTGCACCACTGTTACTCATTTAGCACTACCCAGGGGGGGAGGGGGCACGTGTAGCTTGAAGATGCGCTACGGACGCCAGTAACACTACCCCTCTCAAAGCTCTACGATCGTATTAGACCGGGACCTGCGGTTTAAAGTGGATTCCGAACCCCTACAAACATCCAGGGCACCGCCAGGAGTCGAACCCGAAACCTGTGGTACTGAGCGCTAGCCACTCTGCCATCCGGCCCATTATATATATACTAATTGTATGATGATGCTATCGTTGCCCAGTCAATCAAGTGTGCTGCAGTCACTGCTTTCAGAAACGAGAAGACTCGATGATGATTCTGACAAAGTACTTAAAAGGTTTCGTTGGTTCAATAGTCAAGTTGCCTGGTGGGAGTTTGCTGGGTTTTTTTCAGGTACGGCACTCAAATACGGAACAGCTACCTCTAAAAGTTCTTCCGGAAGGCAATGTCCTCTAAGGAATGTATAGATAGATGCATAAGTATATCGATGTATAAGGCATGGTTGTATATGTATCTCATAGATGGGTTGTTTGTGACATTCATCAATGAAACACGTACGTGTCCAACAATGTTCAACAACAACAACAGCTAAAAACTACGCTGAGGTTTTTCTTGGCTCAAAAAAAACAAAAACAGGTTATCTTCCAAGAGGGCTTATTTTTTAAATTTTCTGTAATTGAACAACATCCGGACAAAAATCTAGAAAATTCACGCATTGCAATTCGAGTCAATATGAGATGTTATGTCACGATTGTGGTTGAATGTACATTTTTCTTAAAGTAGTGGCTACATAGCACTCTACCGGAATCGAACTGACAATCAGATCAAGTTGCATGCTATAGGACAGGGGTGGCCAACGCGAATGATCTTGCGGGCCTCTTTGGAAAGCATCATAACTCCGCGAGCCGCATATAAAATTATACATCCCCATATTAGATTTACACCTACTATAGACATTTTTTTTGGAGGGAAAACTGAAACATAATGAGTTATTATTATTATGTTTTCTGTTATTATGTAACATAGATTACATGTAAACATAGATAATATAACAATATTAGACGATATAATAATAATGATACTAAACGTACATTGCAAAGAAATATATAACACTAAAAATGAAATATAAAAAATATATAAATATAAATGAAATAAAAAAATGAAATCATTAAAAAGTATTTATTTTACTAGCGCGATATTTGTTACTCCACTCTTTCACTTAGCCTTTGCAAATCAATCTCAGTTTTGATATTTGCACACCGTTATTGGTGCTTATAATTTAATTATTCTGCGAACTGTTCATAACTTAAAACTTAAACTTTGAACTTTGAACTTAATTATTCATAACTGCAAACTCATAAATAAAACTAGGGAATATCTGTCATATATGCGCAAGAATATTATTATCGCTATCACTATTATTACTATTTCTTAATTCTCCTATTCCTTCGTTTTCCTATTATTCCTTATCTTGAAAACTGTCAGTACATCCTAAACAGCGGCTAAGTATAATACTGCAGGGATGCGAAATATAAAACTGATTTAGAAGAAATAAACTGAGATTCGCAAAATTAACATGAGCAAAAATTTCAGAACTCTTACGGTGCATCATTTTTGATAAGTGATTTTGTACCACTATTTCTTTATTTCCTATTCCTTTATTTTCCTATTATTCTTTATCTTGAAAACTGTCAGTACATCATAAAGTGGCTAAACATATTACCGCAGGAATGCGAACTATAAAACTAATTTAGAAGTAATAAACTGAAATTCACAAAATCAACATGAGCAAAAATGATTCGAAATAAAAATGAGCAACATTCTTATGATGCATCACTTGATAAGTGATTCTGAGCCATTTTTAAATAAAAGCTAAGCCTATTATTACAGGGATTCGAGTAAAGCTATAAATCTGATTAAGAAGATATCCAGTGAAGTTCACAAAATCAGCAAGAGCTATCTAAAATGTCACCAATGTCAGACCCCAGTTCATTATGGTTTCAATGGCCACAAAGACATTCTGGGCACATTTTGTGGATCTGTTATTGCATACCCCACGTGGACCAAATAGGTTTTCTTTTCGAGTGATTTACTCTCACTCTCTCCAGGACTGGTGCTTTCTGAGAGGACAAAGGGCCCCTCCTGGATGGAGAGGGGAGCATTCTTAAGACTCCAGGGGGTATTCACTCCCTTGTTGGTCTCCCTACTGGCTGAGCTGGTCTTTATGCTGTATTGTATTTCATTTGCAGTCAGCTTTGCACCTGAATTTCTGTGGTTCAAGTGAATCCCATTCTAATTGAAAGAAAAGACTGGATTTAAAGCCCTCTTTCAAGAGAGTAACTTCAGTTGACAGGATGAATTGGCGTTGGGGAGACTAAAATGGTTAACAGAAAGCGGGGAAATAATATATATTAGAAGGAGAATCCATCTGAATCAATATTGTGACAGGCTAGTAGGTTACAGGATGCCAAGATGAAAAAGTATAAAAGCTCTGGTAGGTCTTCGAAGCATGTTTTGGAAGGTGGATGAAATTTTCAAATCATGAAAATAGCCAAATAATAAATAAAAAGCAAAGTAGCTATTCAAAATATTTCTTATTGAATCAGCTAAAAATTTCAAGTCGAATCATTTCTTCCCATTTGCGAAAAAAGATTAAATTAAGAAAATATTTGAATTATCACAACATATATTTGGTTTGGTTTGTTGCTCTACGGTCATTTTGTGTAAGCTTTGATCACAGCATGTAGAATGGCGCTTTAATTCTGTATTTCTCATCCGATTCATGGCCCAGTGGTATTGTGATCAGTTAAGTGTACAGGAGGATTCCTGTTCGAATCATATTAAAAATGTCCTCTTGCAAGGCCATGTCGTCTCTTCATCACCCGTTGGTGAACTGTTCATGGGATTCATAAGCGGACGCAAGGCCGAAAAACAATGCATATATTAAGTTTTGTTGAAGGTTTTTAAATGGCAAATATCATTCCAAAAGAAATACTCTCAAAAAATTTTTGTGTAATTTAAAAAGAAAACAACAGATAGCTATCAAAATAACATGCAAATTAAAAAGAATCAAACAGACTGCCCACTCTATATTATATCATCACATTACCACGAATTTTATTAGACACGAGGTAGTATCTTTGACGTAAGTGATTTTGAACCAGTTCTCCACAAGAAATCCATGCACTTGACTACGATGAATAGTTTTAAATGCACATTTTTTAATCTATATAACCAAATGAAACATTTAAAAATGTTTTGATGTGTCAATTTAATTTTTTCTTGCTTGGAAAACCAATTTCTATCTACATAGTGAAATTTTGATTTACATATTTTCTTTTTATCCAGTTCCTATTTACCGCATAAAAGAATTTATTTTTAAATGTGTTACCAACAATATATTTTATAACTACTTATGAAGTTTCAGGATGTTTTTTTATGCGATCTCTTTTATGCTGTCCATATCCCCAGCACAAAAACTGGCTTGAATATATAGCAACAACTATGCAGAAAGTATTCAATGCTACACAGAAAAAATTTCCAGATTATTCTTATTATTATGATTATGTAATGAAATTGATTTAAAGAACAAATAATAAGATTGTTGAAAAAATTACGTTATGTTTTCTGCACTATCGGGACATATACAAATAATAATAATAATAATATATGAAACACAAATTTCATGAATATAAAAAATAAAAAATGCTTTATGTTTCGGGACATTTACTTATATAAATAATAATAATAATCGGTTGGCCCGATATACGGATTACCCATAAAATTTAGAATTTAACGTAAGAACAAAAAGCATAACAGCAATCTTAAATAATAAAAAAATATATAGTTCCAAACGATTTTGTTTTCTTGAAAAATCCTATTTTTACTTTCAAATGACATCATCTTTGCTTAGATGACCTTTTAGAACATTTTTACATTATTTAATTATTAGCTCGTGAAAGAAATTTAAATAAATATTATTATAAAAAGCGCATGAAAGAAATTTAAATAAACCAATAAAAATAGACAGTGAAAGAAATTAAAAAAAGAAACCATTACAAAACATTTGAAAGTGGTCAAGTAAACAAAAAAATGATCAAGGACACGAAAAATCTCGCTTCCCAAAACAATACCCATAATTTTATGGGTAATAATTCTATGTAGAACATAAAGTTCCTAAGGATAAAAAAATTAAAAAAATATTTTATTTCTTCTGCATTCTTGGGACATTTAGATATACAAATAATAATAGTAATAATATGTAGAACCCAAAGTCCTTGAGGATAAAAAATTTTTAAAAAAATCTTTTATTTTTTCTGCTACAAATAATAATAATAATATGTAGAACCCAAAGTCCCTGAGGAGAACATTTTTTTTAAATCACTAATTTTTTCTACACTCTTAGGACATTCACTTATACAAATAAATAAATAATAATAAATTTAAAGAACTATGAAAGATAATTCTGCAAGATTCGTTTATTGCAATAATTAATTTTAAAAAATCACGGATAGATTTATAAATATATTACAACACTCACTTTATTGACCAATATGCTATTTCAGGAAATATTTCTTCGGATATCGTAAATTTGAAAAAAGTGGCAAGACCTCAAATAGGGGAGATGGGGGTTGGGAGAAACAGGGTCATTTTTCTTCTACGACTGAAAAAGCACTAAGAAATTCGGACAGGAGGTCAGTCAAGGGTCAGTTCAACTGACAGGTGCTCAGTCTTTCCCCTTTTCCTTCAGTCCTTTTGTGGAAGGCTATCGGATTTGGATTTGGACAGAGATAAACACTAACTGAGAAAAATTTACCATGGGCGTATCCTCCCATTTTTCTTTTTTTGTACTTTTATTTATTTATTGCTTGATGTTGGGAAAATGTGACATTTTCAAGGAATTGGTTACTAGCTAAAAATTTAAAGTTAGGGAGAAAAAAGAAAATCGCGAATAATTCTTTTTAAAAAAAATGGCTACTGAAAATTAGATGCCTTAGTTGGTAACTTTTTTTTTACCTCGAGTACTTAAATTAAAGTTTCGATACAATAATATTATGTTTTGTAATAAACTAGTTCTGTTTTCATAACAAGAAGGAAATAAAAATAAGGAAGGAAATAAAAATATGTAATAATATCTTAATAAAATAATAAGGAAAAGAATAAAAAGAAGTAAAAATATGGAAAAATATCATAATAAAATAATAAGGAAAAAGGGTAAAAGGAAATAAAAATATGGAATATCATAATAAAATAATAAGGAAAAGGATAAAAGGAAGGAAATAAAAATATAGAATGACATCATAATAAAATAATAAGGAAAAGGATAAAAGGAAATAAAAATAAGGAATATCATAAAATAATAAGGAAAAGGATAAAAGGAAGGAAATAAAAATATGGAATTCGAATTCTGATTATTCCAATTTTAACCCTAAGTGAATTCGATACCTGATATTTTATCCGAACGATAATTTTATTTTGACACATATTTTTTGATGATGAATAATGTATGTCAAAATAAAATTATCCTTCGGATAAAATGTCGGGCATCGAATTCACTTAGGGTTAAAACTGAACGCATCAAAATATATGTTGTAACAGTTTTTATATAATTGGAAAGCGATAAACTCAAAATAAAATAAAATTTGAATTCCTAAAGCAAACATTCCTAGCTCTTCGTCTAGTCTGATAGGAAAAATGTGTAAAACTTTAGTTATTTTTATTATTTCACTTACAATTACATTTTAATTATTATAAATATAGAAAATAGCTATCAGAAAGAGTTTTCACTAAAGTATTAAATTTTACGTTATAACAGCAGTACAATTTACACATACATTTCAACGTGGTTTATTTTTTCCTGTGATAGTTAACATTGGATAATCACCAGTATATATATATCTATATATATATATATATATATATGGATTTACATATTCATATGCATATACAGTCTACTCTCGCTAAACCGTCACATTCATAAAAAGATGAGGTTTAAAACTAAAAAAAAATCTTCACTTTTGGTGACAATGTATGAGGATGCGGTTTCATGTAAGTCGACAGTACAAATATTTCAGTTGTATTAAATATTTCATTTACTTGAAGATAATGACGACTTGCTTGCCCAGGTGGTAAACAACCTGATTAGAGAACAATGGAAATCTGTTATAGAGGGATTAAAATGACAAGAAAATTGATAAATTATAACTCTGTAACTTATGGGTTACTCATTAATAAATGAATTAAAAAGATATTAACTTATCAGTTACTAATTAACGAGCGAGTTAAAAGGATAACTCATTATTATGAGTTATCTTTTTGTCAGGAGAAAGCTTGATGATTCAGGAAACTTATGCGGATAATGAATATTCCTATCATGTTTATCATGATGAAGCAAAAAATTTCCATTTTTTCATCCCTTAAATTTTTTAGTGTTTGATGGATTTCAATTTTAAGGAATATTTCAAGAATATTTTATTGCATATCTATTAATAACTGTAATAGCTGGTAGAATTACTATAATATTATGTAAATATTTCATTGATTAAAACTTACAAAAAAAATACAGATTTGCCTTAATCTTACAGGAAAAATACAGACAGAAAAGCATACAGATTTAATGAATGCTTAACTATTTCGACAATCTGAAACATTTTAAACCATAGATAATTTCTTATAGGAAAAGAACACGGGAAATAGTTTTTACTTAAATGAGTCATTTAAATGCTATTATGGAGAATTACTAACTTTTGTAGGGAACAAAAATTAAAAATGTAAATCAAAGTTTATACATAGATAAACATGATTAATTATAGTTGTTAAATAAGATTAGAATGAATAAGATGAATTAAAACCACCTCATTGTTATTGATTGACCAGGGGGACAAAATAATTACAATATGTTAAAATACATAAAAATTATTTTACTTTTCTTGAAGGATGAAATTAAAAGGCAAATTTGAAAAATAAATTAAAACATGAAATTCTGAATGATGAAATCATGAAATTTTACACAATATTTAACATTAATAATAAATAGTGCTTTGTTGTACGAGTTTTGAATTAAATTTAGTATATTTATTAGAACAATTTATTACTTTATTGTATTGATATTATTTTCCATTGATTTTTAAAATGGAGAAAGAGAACAGTTATTTACAGAAGTTTATTAAATCACTTGCTTTAACATTTTAACAAATTACCTTTAAAAAAGGCTGTTCTGATATTTGCTATTTGTTTTTATCGTAAAATTATGATTAATAATTATAATTAATAAATTAAATTATTTATTAAAATATTTCATAATTATGATTAAAATTATAATAATTATATTTAATCCATTTTTATAAATCTAAATCAGCACTTATTTAATAGTTCTAAAATAGAAAGAAAATCGTTCTGTTATATTGCCTTTTGAAAATGTTAGTTTTCCCCTCACATCTCGCGAACAGCTCTTCCCGCCTTCAAACCGCAAAAATTTGGCGAGCTTGGCGAAAAAAATTCTGGGCATATTGAAAAAAGCAACCCTTCTGAGGAGCAGTAGCTCAACTAGTGAATGTTTGCTCAACGGGAAGATAAATGTTTGTTGTGGATCCTCACGCTTGACAGTGCTTCGCGGGAACTCGTAATGGAATGTGTTTATCTACTACAAGAACTGCGGTTAACCACGTTGGTTCATCAGTTTCAATCTTGCTGAGTTGACGATCGGACGCTACTCTCTCGTTAAAGATGCTGTTTCTGTTAATGTTGACGATCCTCTCGGATGTTGCTTACGGCAATCCGGACTTAGAAATTACTCGTACATGTGAGCCTATTCGCATAAAGACATGCAGTAATATTGGATATAATGTAACTGGCATGCCAAATTTTGTTGGACATGATATACAACGAGATGCTGACTTACAACTTCAGACTTTTACACCATTAATTCAGTATGGTTGTTCCTCAAGACTTCGATTCTTTTTGTGTTCAGTATATGCTCCAATGTGTACTGAAAAAGTGCCTCAACCGATTGGACCTTGTAGACCTTTGTGTGAATCAGTGCAAGGACTATGTGAACCAGTACTTCTAGAATTTGGATTTAAGTGGCCATCTGCTTTGAATTGCAGTCAATTTCCTCCAGTTAATAATGAAAAGCATATGTGCATGGAAGGACCTCAGCATGAAGATCAAAAGCATATCCCGTTTCGAGACAGACGTCCACAGCGTACTGGGATCCAGCGTGGTTCTGGAAATTCTGTAAGCCGTCCGAGATATCATCATCCCAACACGGTTTCTCCGTCAAGAACCATCAGTCGAAGTAAGTGCAAACACTTACGCTTACCTGACCGTTATTTTTACATAAATAATACTAAGCGATGTGCACCTGCCTGCCGTGCAGATGTTTTGTATTCAAAAGAAAACAAACAATTTGCTGAAGTGTGGATAGCTGTGTGGTCTTGCCTTTGTTTCGTGTCAACTGTGTTCACAATCGGCAAGTCCTTCTTTAAAAATGAAAACTTTAGATATCCCGAGAAGATTATAATCATGCTGAGCTGGTGCTACTTCATTTACAGCATTGCGTTTTTCATGCGTCTTATTGGAGGACGGGAAGACATGGCTTGTCATTGGGATCCTCACTATGATGAACCTTTACTAATCCAAGGTGGCCTGGACAATATCAATTGTACAGTCATCTTTACTTTGCTGTATTTTTTCGGAATGGCCAGTTTCATATGGTGGGTCATTCTCACTCTGAATTGGTTCCTAACTGCTGGACTTGGATGGAATTCCGAATACTTGGAGGGCTTTGGTTCCTATTTCCATGTTGTAGCTTGGCTTCTACCAGCATTAAAAACCATTGCAATTTTGGTGCTGCAAGTTGTTGATGCAGATGAACTGACCGGCATTTGTTACGTAGGAAATCAAGATTCTCAATCCCTTGTACGATTTGTGATTATACCATCTATTACGTACTTTTCTGTTGGTATGATTTTCTTACTGGCTGGTTTAATTGCCATAATAAGAAACAAGAAATATCGATCTAAAATTGGAAACCGAGACGACAAGTGGGAAATGCTGATGTTCCGCATCGGTATATTTGCAATTTTGTATACAGCTCCATCTATCAGTGTGATTGGTGCCAATATCTATGAGTTTATTGCTAGAGAAGCGTGGTTAGCAACCAATTCTACAGTTCGTCCAAACGTCGAGATCTTCACACTCAAAATTTTCATGTCTCTCGTTGTTGGTATTACAACTGGAGTTTGGTTATACACATCAAACACCCCCCAGTTCACACGAGTGAATTTGAACTTATCTAGTAAACTCTGTCCCCAGCAAAGGGGTGTTCCTCTGTATAATCCACAAAATCATGTTTTACTTCTCAATGGACTACGACATAAAATGACTATAGTATAAAAGGCAGCACTGAGGGAGACAAGTTTCTCATTTTCATTCTCATTGACTGACTTGACTAGAGTACGATTTCATTCATTTTCATAATTCTTTTGTTCTCTGTGACTACATCATGTGCACTCAGAATCTAGTGTAAGTACTGTGACCTCATATATCATTTGAATTCAAAATAATTTATATTCCATGCTGGTGAAAAAGTATCACTTAAGTCTAAAAATATTGTTATTGTTAAATGACATTTTTTTTTTTTTACTGAATACTTAATGTACATAAAATGTAAAAAGAAAACTGTAACCAAATAACATTCGTTATGAACTCTGAAAAAAAAAGAAACTGTACAAAGTGTAAAAATATTTTATATGTGTTTTATTTGTGTTATACGATATAATATAGCTTTATTTTTAATATCAAGTAGTTGTTTGGTTTATTGAATGAGTTTATAATACACTACATTTTTTCTTAAATACTTTTGTTATTTAAAATTGTGCAAATTCAGTTCTACCTTGACAAGTAAGTTTTGTATTTTTTAAATTAATTTTTTCACATTGAATTAATAATTTAACTCTTCGTAAATAGAATTTCAATAATTTTTTATTTAGAATTGTGATCGCAATCACGTATCTGTAATGTTTCAAACATAACCGTTTCAATGTTTATTTTTAATAAATATTTTCTTTTAAAAACTTCATCATTATTGTCAATTAAAATAAAACAACATGACGCCATTAAAGCAAAATTATATGTCCCAGCTATTAAAAATTTAAATTATCTTTTATGTATAGTAAAAAAAGAGTAGCATATAAATATCCTCAGTAATTAATTATATTTTATAACTAAACAATGCAATATTTTATTTATTACTTTGACTGAGAGGAATTTGCTTGTAAACATAATTACACAATTTTATTCATTTGCGTGTCAATTTTATTCTCCATTTTAAATTACGGTTAATTTATGAAAAATGAAATATATATTTAAATGATAGCAAAAGAAAACATAATTTATAAATAGAAACAAATCATATTTGAAAATATAATCGACCTTTTTTTTTTTATTTAATTCTCTATAGAGATATAAGAGACAAATTCAAATAGGAAAAGGTAAGTGATTTCATTTATCTACTTTAACAATGATATATATTATCTAAATTAACTATCACGAAATAAATCAAACTAATCTGATATAACAGGGAAGTATATTATTTCTGTATGATAAATTAAGGGTAATTTTCACAAACAGACTTTCCGTGATCAGCATAAATTTAAATATTTAAAAGTTATATTTCTGATACACTGTTAATATTGAATGCCTAATATTTTGATTTTCTCATCTTTTTCAAATCCAAAACAATTGGTTAAGTTTATCTATAGAGTTTGAAAATAATTAGATAACATGAAAAATCCAATGTATTAGAGATATTGATATATATTTTAATACTAGAAGTTATTCTACTTTAATTATTATAGAATAAATATGCAATGAAACATAATTTACAAAACGTTAATAACTCTTTAAACATATTTGGTTACTTAAGCAGCTAAAGGCTAATTTACAGAAGATAATACATGTGAAAGTGGAAGCTTCAGTATGCTAACAGCTACTACACTAAGAAAAGACAATATGATTACCAAAATACTATTTGTTTTCTTTTTATTATAAAATACTATTTGTTATAATTATAAACTATTGGTTCTAAAATTTATAATTGTTTTTATAAATTCTTGATATGCTTAATAAAACATTATTAAAAAATATATAAAAATAATATAAAAAAATATAAACATTATAAAAAACATTATTAAAAAACTTATATTAAATAAACATTATTAAAAAAAAACATTATTAACATAATGTATAAACATTATTAAAAAACTAACAATAGTTCAGGTAGAGGGGAAAAAAAAGAGAAAGATTTACTCATTAAAAATGTACGCACATTAAAAAGAACGTTCTTCATAAGAATTCATAAAAGAAGAACAAAATAAATGTCTTAAAAGTAATCCAGTAACACGAATTGACCGATGAGACCTAAATATCACACAATGGACATCATACAAGGACATATCATACAAGTGTAACAATTGCTGAAAGATATGAATATTAGTTTGTTTTGTAGAAATATTTAAAAGGCGAGGGATGAATATAAAGAACATATAGCATGAAATAAATTTCTTCTACGAGTAAAAGTTTAAGTGTAAAAAAAGTAAACCATGGACCATACTTCACGTACCAAACACTGGCAGTACACAACCAAAATCTTCTCAGGTAAGGATTGAATCATCATATTTATTTAAAATTTCAAAACTGATGGAGAAATAGAGAGAATTGTAGTTATATTATCCTAGAAAGAAATATTTTAAAGCAGGAACGCACAGACATACAAAGGCCACATCAAAGAAAGCATTGAAGTTTTCTATCTCATTTCATATATACGTACATAAGAATTTGATGTGGGATATTGTATGAAAGTTTTTTTTTTAGTATTTTGTTAAATTTTTATAGTAATCAAGCCCAAAAGTGATAAGTAAATGATTTCTGTTCATCGATTTTTTAATCTTTATGCCTCAAAATTTCTGTTCACAAATTATTTGTTGATCTAAATAGGCTTGCATAATCTAGTAACGACCTACTGTGCTGTGAGAGTTTTAAAATGGAAGATGATTTTTTGGCAAGAGTTTAAAATATGTAAATAATTCTTAAAACAAGCATTTGTCAATGGCTGATGAAATAAAATCCTTCATTCAAGTTAATACGTTCTTGAGAAGATACTTTTTGTCTGCAATAAATTAGAAAACAGTGAATTCAAAATGTTTTTATAATATTTAAATTTCAACCAAATTGTTTTACACTTTAATTTTTCCACAAAATCTGAAGGTCTTTTCAAAAAATTATTTGTCATATAACTTTTAAAAGTGAAGCTAATAAATTACGAGGCTGCCCCTCTACAAAGGCAATGGCGGGCTACATTCTATGCATTCCTGTTTTAAAGTAAGTATTGAATACTTCAAAGATATTATTCTCCGTACCAGCAGAAAAGTAAGTTTGAATATTTATATTAATCATAAACATAAAAGTTCTTAAAAGCAATGTAGTCTTAACTACTCGCATCTCACCAGAAAAGAGTCCGAAGTATTTTGTATAGCAGAATATTATAATTTTGTTGTTGAGAAGTACATATAGTAAAACCCCGACTTACGAGCCAGCTGTATTCAATGTTTTTCAAGCTGTCTTAGATTGTTCGCATTGTTGTTGTTTTTTATTATGATCGTTTTATTTATTTTAGTTAAAAATAAGCAAAATGTAGCAATACCTCGACTTAAAGCGAACTCGAAGTTATATTGTTCTTGATTTTTGTTTGGCAACTCTGGTACCCGCTATCTTCAGTGATTCTGGTGTAGTTTATTTTTTTATTTAATTATTATTATCGTTAATAATTTAAATAGTTATAAAGTGTACTAAACTTGAACTGAACATCTTTTTTAATATATAATAAGTCTTTTTCAATTTCCTAAAAATTACTTTCAACGTCAGTTTTCGAATCATAGATTAAGTAGTTTTTTTATATTCATACAAACCTTTTAAACTCCTATCTGTTTGGCTTAAATTTCAATTTTAGCATTTATGCCATTTGAGTTGTATTCTAAGTTTTCAATTTTCTTATAATTTTCCGCAATTATTTTAGCTTTACCGATCAAAATATTATCACTAATAAAACCATCTTTGGATTCAATTAATTATTTATTCTGTAAATACAGAATCTTAAAAGGACATTTTAATTCATAATAGTGTCCACGTTTATTTAATTCTTGACCATTGCTCTGTTTATTTCTCCTTTATGATCATTTGTTTTTTAATTCTTTCAGATTTGTCTTTTAAATTTGGTTTATAAATGATATCAATTCAGTGCATTTTGATTGCTGAAAATCTTCTACGTAAACAATATTTTCTTTTTTCCCTTGATAGTCAAATAATTTTTTTCAATTTTTGTAAATTTTTAATAACAGTTAAAGTGAAAAGTTTTGAATTTTTTAAGGAAATTGGTCTGTCTTCAAAGTAATTATGGTATTTTAAAAGTAAAAATTAGAGAAGTGTAAAAAAATGCAATTTTATTAAATATTTTTCTTCTTAAATATTGTTTTTGTTAGCATTTGGTCGCAATTAAATTAAATTATGTATGCAAAGTTGCACCATGCCTTATGCGAATTCGAATAAAATTGATTTATTAATTTAATCTACTCTAGTGTGCTATGAGTGCAGAAAATCCTCAGCCTACTCAATATTTTTGCCCCCTTTATTTTTTTAATTATTAATATTTCCATGGGGGTATTAAAGTGAGAATTTTATAAAATGGAAAATTTTAGAATTTTTTAAAGAAAAATTATCTTTCTTCAAGATAATTGTGTCATATATTAGAGAGTGAAAATTTGCAGAGGTAAAAATTTGTAGCAATGATTGACTGTATAAAGAACTTCAATTCCATTAAATATTTTTCTTCGAAATTTGTGTTTTCGTTGGCTCTTAATCATAATTAAACAAAAATTATATGTATTTATATGCGAAGTTGTACCAGGACTAATGCGAATTCGACTAAAATTTGGCTTATTAATTTAATCTAGTCTAGTGCGTTTTGATTGAGGAAAATTTTTCAACGTATTCAATATGTTTCTCATTTTATTCTCAAGCATTTTTTTAATTATTAATTTTTTTCATGGGGGTAAAAGTGAAAAATTTTAGAATTTTGTAAGGAAAATGATGTCTTCAAAATAATTTTGCCATATGAGAGGGAAAATTTTTAGAAGTAGAGAATTATAGAGAGCTGACTGCATAAGGAATTGCAATTTCATTAAATATTTTTCTTCGAAATTAGTGCTTTTGTTAGATCTTAGTCATAATTAAACAAAAATTTTATGCATTTATATGCGAAGTTGTACCACGACTAATACTAATTCGACTAAAATTGACTTATTAATTTAATATACTCTAGTGTGTTATGATTGCGGTAAATCTTCAATGTAATCAATGTTTCCCCCTTTATTCTCAAGCATTTTTAATGGAAACATTTTAGCATTTTAAATGGAAAATTTTAGAATTTTGGAAAAGCAATTATTTGTCTTCAAAATAATTGTGACATTTTTTAGAGGTAGAGAATCATAGAGGGTTAACTGTATAAGGAATTGCAATTTCATTAAATATTTTTCTTCGAAATTAGTATTTTTTTCGATCTTCGTCACTATTAAACAAAATTTTATGAATTAATATACGAATTCGACTAAAATTAGCTTATTAATATAGTCTAATCCAGTGTGTTTTGATTGTGGGAAATTTTCAACGTAATCAATATGTTTCCCTCTTTTATTCTCAAACCTTTTTTTAATACGCTTTTATTAGCTTCACCTGTATGTTTGTATGTATGTATGTATGTTTGTATGTAACTCACTTTTTGGGCTCGATGTTGGGACTGATGGCGCCATCTACTGGCGAGTCAGTCAACTGATCAAACCCTACTTATTTTGTATAATTATTTTGTTTAATCTTAATTCCTTTTGTTTTATTTTACTTTTATCTTAAAATTCTCATTTTTTTTTAACTTTAACCTTTTTATTTTTGGGCATCGTCAACGAACTCTTAATTGTACCGATAGCTTTAGCTTTTTTTGATCTCATGCTTTAATTGTTCTCAAGCAGATGTTTTTCCTAAATTTTAAATTCATTTATTTATTTTTAATTACTTCTATTCATTAATTTAAGAAACTACAATTTATGCTAATGTTTCAATTAATTTAAGATGTGGAGGTTTTGTGATTCTTAAAACCACCAAGGAACATCATAACCGGTACGCCCGTTGCCCAGCTTTCTTTCACCCCGGGTAGAAATTCAGTAATATCCGCGATCGAATTGCGCTCTTCGTATTGGTCGAAAATTTCCGTGGCTAAAAAGAGGCGGATCTCAAAGGCATAGGAGTGCGATCATGTCGAATTGCGCTCTTCCTATTGGCCGAAAATTTCGGTGGGCAAAAAGTATATAAACTTAGCGGATAATCGGCCAAGGTACCGTCTCTGCATAATTTGCACCAGACCTAGACTTTAGTCATCCTTTCTAGCAGCAATTACTCTACTTTGTAGTATATTCCAACTTTTTTATATTATTCTTTTTTTTGCTTATATTAATTGTATTGTACTTAGCTTTTTTAGTATTTTTTCATTAATTTTTATTTGCATTGTATTTATCTTTTTGTATTTCTCATAAACTTTTAAATTTTTTATTCCTTAATTTTACTTTTTCTTATTTTATTCTTGTAAATATATAATTTTCATGCCTATATAATTCATGCCTTATACATATATAATTTTCATGCTTATCAATGTGTATCAGACTAAAAAGTAAAAAATAAATTAATAGTTTAAAAAAACTAAAAAATACGCTTTTAGAGTTAATCTATCTAAAAAGTAAAAAATAATTGTTAACATAAGAATAAAATGACTGACGAGAAAATGAATGTCACTGTTCTAAAAGCGTGGGGTGCTTGTATGACATTTTAAAATTAACTCTGCATTTCTGAGTGAAACTAGTGAAAAATTATAACCATTGATATTGAGCACCTCACGCTTTTAGAACAGTGACATTCATTTTCTCGTCAGTCATTTTATTCTTATGTTAACAATTATTTTTTACTTTTTAGATAGATTAACTCTAAAAGCGTATTTTTTAGTTTTTTTAAACTATTAATTTATTTAATTAGAAATTTTTTCATGATGGTAAAAGTGAACAATTTTATGAAAGGGAAAATTTTACAATTTTGTAAGAAAAATTATTTGTCTTCAAAATAATTGTGACATATTTTAGAGTGAAAATTATAGTAATGATTGACTGTATAAAGAACTGCAATTTCATTAAATATTTTTATTCGAAACTAGTACTTTTGTTAGACCTTAGTCATAATTAAACAAAAATTTTATGTATTTAGATGCGAAGTTGTACCATGACTAATTCGAATTCGACTAAAATTTTAAAATTTATAATTTAATATCTAGTTTGCTTTGATTGTGGGAAATTTTCAACGGAAACAATATTTCCGCCCATTTATTGATAAGCATTTTTTAAAATTATTAATTTTTTCATGTGGGTAATAGGGGAAAATTTTATAAAATGAAAAAATTTAGAACTTTATAAGAAAGATGATGTCTTCAAAATAATTTGATATATTTTGGAGGTAGAAAATTATATGGAAGGGACTGTATAACGAGCTGCAATTTCATTAAATATTTTTATTCTAAGCTGGTCTTTTTGTTATCACTAGGTCACAATTAAACAAAAGTTTTATGTATTTATATTCGAAGTTGTACCACGACCAATGCGAATTTTACAAAAATTTAGCTTATTAATTTAATATGTAGTGTCCTTCATTGTGTAAAATCTTCAACGTAAACAATATCATATCCTTTATCCTTTATTAAAAAATAATTTTTATGTATTTATATGCGAAGTTTACCACGACTAATGCGATTTCGACTAAAATTTGGCTTATTAATTTAATATCTAGTGTGCTATGATTGCGGGAAATCTTCAATGTAAACAGTATTTCCGCCCATTTATCGATAAGCATTTTTTTAAATTATTAATTTTTTCATGTGGGTAATAGGGAAAAATTTCATAAAATGGAAAGTTTTAGAATTTTATAAGAAAAATGATTTTTTCAAAATAATTTTGGTATATTTATTATTATTTTTTTTTTTGAGGGTAAATAATTTTAGAGGTAGAATATTATAGAAGGTTGACTATATAAGGACTGCAATTTCATTAAATATTTTTATTCTAAACTGTTCTTTTTGTCACTCCTAGGTCCCAATTTTTAAAAAAAATTATGTATTTATATGGAAAACTGTACCCCCACAAACGCAAATTCGACTTAACCTGTTTCGTCGAACCCGCCAATCTCGTTATTTGGGGTATTATTTAACTACAAAAATAACATTAAACATACCAAAAGTCCTACTAATATAAAATGGTGATATATATCTATACAGATAACGCATGTCTATATACTGAGTGTAAACATTATTTGATGCATTCACATAGGTTGATTATTAAGTTTTTAAAAATTAAATTATAGGTTAAATTAATAATTTTTTCACGGGGTAAAAGGAAAATTTTTTTATAAAACGGAAAATTTTAGAATTTTGTAAGAAAAATTATGTCTTCAAAATAATTTTAGCATATTCTTTTGAGGGTAAATAATTTTCATCATCATCAATAGTACAACAGCCCAGAGTGGGCAAAGGCTTTTTTTCCTTTGATTTCCACGCATTCCTCTGGGTGACAAGGGTCCTCCAATTCTTAACCTTTAATACAGTAAAATCTGTTTCAACTGCGTCTATCCATCGCAACTCGGGTCGTTCTCTTCCTCTTTGTCCCTGTGGCTTTGCCAAAACGAGCCTTTTTACAGGGTTTAAATCATTCATTCTAAATATACGAGCTGCCCAATTTAATCTATCGATCTTAATAAATTTTATAATATCTGGGTCTTTATAGTACTTATATATTTCTGCGTTGTACCGTCTTCTCCAACAATCACTTTTAACACCTCCAATAATAGCCCTTAAAAGTAGATCCAAATGGGCCTCATAATATTGCCGAAGTCTAAGTTTCAGAGCCATAGACCAAAATAGGTCTAATAAGGTAAATAATTTTAGAGGTAGAAAATTATAGAATGTTGACTATATAATGACAACAATTTTATTAAATATTTTTATTTTAAAATGTTCTTTTTGTTACCTCTAGGTCCCAATTTAAAAAAAAATTATGTATTTATATGGGAAATTGTATCCCCACTAACGTAAATTCGACTTCAGCTGTTTTCGTCGAACCCACCAATCTCGTTACTTTGGGACTGAACTACAAAAACAACATTAAACAAACCAAAAGTCCTACTAATATAAAAGGATGATATATGTCTGTACGGATAATGCATGTTTATACGTTGAATGTAAAAATTATTTGATCCGTTTACATTTGATTCTCGAGTTGAACGACAGAAATTCTCTCTCGGATTTCAAGAAACCAACCATGTAGAGAAAATTATAGCAACATTTTAAAGATAAGTTCCGCATCGCAACTTTTTTAGATTTTGCATAATTTTTCGCATACATTTAGGTACATTTTAAATCGAATAAATTTAGCTTAACATATGTTGAATATATATATTTAAGAAAATATATTATATATATATATATATATAAATATATATATATATTTAAGAAAATTTAAGAGGTGAATTTATTACGTTATCCATAGAAATAAAAGGCAAAAGCCCTAATTTTATTATTAAGTGTACATGATCATCGAAAAAACATTTTTATATTCCAAATAATAATTATAAAGTTCATCTAAAATGATACATTTGCTTAAATAATTGCTTAGTAAACACATTTCACTAATATATTTAATAAAATTTAAGAGGAGATTTTCTACACAACCTTTAGTCGAACTACACCTCTATATGCGTGCTTAATCCGTTCCAGATACTAAACGAATTTTTCGCATAAGAACTAAAGGGAATATAATTAATCCATTCAAAAGAGTTCTATTATTGGCATGTTATACATTTATGTAGCTGTATAAAATAATTAAATACTGCTTAATGCTTAAATACATAAATACAAAGTATTTATTTGAGATACGTACATAAATAAAAATTTACCAAAATTAATTTTCTGTTTTTTGTCTCTTTTCCCTACTTAGACCTAATTGAGGCTTCCCAGATTTGACATTTATTAAAAATCTGTCCAAATCAGTCCGGTCTATTGATTTCTCCTCAGGTTGTTTGGAAAATGTGACATTGTATGGCCATTCAAGACAATACTATTACAATGTGTTAGGCTTTGTTGAGATGGTACTTCCCTGTAAAGTTTTTGACATCCGTCTATTCGGCAATAAATTTGACAAACGCCAGTCGGATTCCAAAAAAAGGTTGTATAGCAAACAAAATCTTTCGCTTCCAAACAGGACGTATATCAATTGGACTCATCCAAAAGAGGGCGTAAACCGAGGTACCACTGTATATTTACTTGGACTAAGTATTTTGAGATATGTATCATGACTGGTTTGTCCTCCGTTGGTTTGTTGAGGATTGACATTTCTCTGCAAACTATTTGACATCCACACTTCTTTCAAAGATTTTGTCAAGCGTGATAGAAAAAAAAAGTTGTATACCAAGCAAATTTTTCGCGTCTATACATAACGTACATCATTTGGGCTTATTCCGATGCGGACTTATATTTAAGTATCACTATATAGTTACATGGACTAAATATTTTCAGGTATGTATAACGGAAAACTTTTTTCAAAGATATATTAAGTATGTCTTTAGTGGGAATCAATTTGTAATCTTTTAACAATGCTTGCGGAAAAGATATTTTATCTCGTTTGAACTGAGAATACAAATTTTGTACTCTCTTTAAAAAATGTGATAAATAATCCATTTCATTTTAATTCATTCAATAAATTACATAATACAGATCAGTCATATAAAATCAGTATTGATTAGGTCTTGATGACTTAGGTCAAACTGCGCAGTATTCAAAAAGATCCAGTATTTGAAATCAATCATTATGTGCATTGTCATGAATGATATCTAATAAACATTTAGTTTCTTACTGAAAAATTAATCAAATATTTAATCATTAAATGTCATAGATCATTGATGTACTTGGGGGTTAAGGGCATTAATACTTATTTATTTATTTGTTTTTGGAACATATATATTTTCAAACAGAAGTTCTCAAGATTATATTTGTCTTTGGTATCTGATTGATAGTATATAATATCTGATTGATAATCTAGATTTTGTCTTGATATCTGATTGATAGTATATGATATCTGGTTGATAATGCAGATTTGGTCTTCATATCTGGTTGATAATGTAGATTTTGTCTTAATATCTGACTAATAGTGTAGATTTGGTCTTGATATCTGATTGATAGTATAATTATATGGGAGGTTTTTCAGTTAATGACTAAATTAAAAAAATTCCTCATAATTATACTGTCGTGAATTAGTTTAAGTATTTTTAAAGTTAGGTATTCTTTATTAATCAGAAAACTTAATGATAATTTTTAAAACTATGATAATTTAAATTTATTTTAATCAATACATTCTTTAATTTTTTGTTTCTTTATTAATTAATTTTCTCTGTTAATCTTTTCTTTATTAATTTATTTCATGTGAATACGATACTCTCTACATGTGAGGTCGAAGTTTGAATAGTAAGAAAACATGTAATTTAATGCAATGCCAAATTCCTTTTTTTACTATTGAATATTTTTTATAATCTTAATTTTTTTCACTTATGAAAAAAGTAGAGAAGGAAATAGCTATTCATAAAATATACTTCCTATGACACTTATAGCTAATATAAGTATGGATTTCTTATGAATGATATTTAATTTTCTTGATAGCATGTTTTAAAATATTTCATTTGAAGATGGAACAAATTCCTCTTCTTAAAATAACATACAAGACTTTTTTGGAACAGATTCAACTTTTTTGTTTTGATATTTGGGTTCGAAAATAAAGAAAAATCTTTATTTGAAATCTGAAAACAGTCAAAACTTCCATTACTTAAATATTTACGAATTCCCAAACCTGAAATTTGAAACCATTCTGTTTACTATTATTCAAAATTTTTTTTTGTCTAAATATTAACATCACAATTTTTTTTTTTTTAACTAACTTGAACTAATAACAATGCGGCATTGGTGTAATAAAAGAGTTTGAGAATTTTAAATTTAAGATTTATTACTTCTGCAATTTGTAATTAGCTTTCATAATCTAATTTCTACTACTGAGTCTTTATACATATGGTAAAACGATAAGTATAGTGCTGGTTATTTACATAAACTTCGACAAATTTAGGCTAAAAGAATTTAATTATATCCATTACTCTCTATCTCAAATCTTTTCATAAATCGAATTTTATTTTTCATATATATGTATTTGAAATGTTATCCTGATTTGAATTTCGATGAATTAACAGTCTATTAAATAAATATTTAAAAAAAAATTACTTTAATTACTTTACTTTAATATCGCCTTATTTAATAAAGAAGCTTTTTTTTCTTTTAAAAAGGCTGTAATAATATTTGCAAATTTATCTGAGTACCACAATTATAGTTTCTAGGCTGAAATATATTTCAATATTTCCTTTTTTTTAGTGTTACAAACTTTTTTATTAATCGAATTTTATTGTGTGTATCTCTGTTATTACACTATTGCATAAATAATGTTTATAAATAAAATTAATTACTTTGCTTTAACGTCGGCATATTTAATGGGAAAATGACCCTCAGTTTCTTTTATTACTTTAAAAGGTTTTTAATAAAATTGGTAAATATATTTAAATATGATAATTTATTTCTAGGTCAGTTGGAAGTAAATATTATTCTAAAACGTTCTACCAAACTTAAAAATATATCTACAGACTTTTAATTGTATTTATCGCTTACTGAATATTTATAGTTATTGGGTGCTTTATTAACATAGTTAAAATTGCCATTTATGTCGTAAAAGAGATTTTGGCTTATATTTTCACAATTTTTTGAATTGGCAGTTTACTTTTTGGCAGTAATGACTAAATGGCAGAAAAACTAATGATTTTTGAATTGGCAGTTTTTTTTTTTTTTTTTTTTTTTTTTTTAATAAATAATTTAATTTAGCTTATTTTAATTTGAGAAATTTAATTTAATGTGTGTGGAATGATTGTTGTCATGCCAATTCTTATTTTGAATGTTTTATAAAGCAGGGCAGTATTTTAAAATTAAGAGGCCTACACACGATATTAAATTAAAAAATATATCATATATGTAATGCAAACTATTCTTTTCATAAAAATTTAATAAAAATAAATAAATGAATGAGAAATAAAATAAAATAATTAAATAAAATAAATTTATAAAGAACCAAAATTACGCTACAAAGTCTTCCTTTGGCCAACTTGAGACTCAATGGTAACGAGGAGACACAATGACGATTGGGACAGCTTGTATAATCGTCTGGCATCGGCAGTTAGGCTGACTGGTAGAAGTTTTCGGGACCTGATTGCCAAGTAGCTAGCGATCTGGCTCTTGGTACCACAGGTTTCGGGTTCGAAACCCGGCGGTTTGTAGTGTTTCGGATTCCACTTTAAGCCGTAGGTCCCGGTTTCATATGACCGTAGAGCGTCACGAAGCCCAGTCAGACATCTCTCACCCACGTCATTCCTAAACTGTAAAGGGGCAACTCAGATCTATTTAACATAATATCATAGCTTCTTCAGTCGTCGGTAGACTGTTTATGATATATATCGGAGGAACAGAAGGTGCACCAGTGTCAAAAAAAAAATTATAATAATAAAAACTCTGTTATTATATAAAAATTAAATGAATAGTGTATTGAAATTAATAAATTTCTTCGTTTAAATTATATTTTATAACCTTAATTTATCCGTTTCGCTTATTATTTAATGTGTTGTGCGAGGAATTGCTTTATATGAAAACCATAATTGCAAATTTTTTCACCGTGTTGTAGGAATTCGCGTTAAACGAGAATCTATTGTATTTAACAATGTAGCTTATTTTAAGTATTACGATCTATGCACTGTCTACATCCACGGATTACATCGGACATAACGTCTGTTTGTATTATTTGGCATTTATTACTAAAGATTTAGTTTCTTCTTTGTTTGTGAGACGAGTGTGGCGTTTGTGTGGAGTTTTACTATGTGATTTATTTACTACGATGTAGTTATTTTAAGCAAACGCAATAGATAGTGAAATCACTCGACGGATAAGAAGCATGTGCATAGTAGTCTTATATTTCTCTTCTTTTCAAGCATTAATTTCTCTGTATTCTTCTACAGTGTCAGCTAATTACATTAAACGGAATGTCTGTTTATATTATTTGATACTTATTATCCAAAATTTAGTTTCTTCTTTGCTACTGAGACCAGGAGTGACGTTTTAATATGTGGTTTACTACGAAGTAGTTATTCTGAGCAACGACAGATTGTGAAATCACTCCAAGGAAGAGAAGCATGTGTAAAGTAGACTTACCTGTTTCTTTTCAAGCAATAATTTCTGTACTTTCTTCTGTAGAAACAGCGGATTACATTGATTTATCTACTTATATTATTTGGTATTTATTATCCAAAATTTATTTCTGATTGCCAGTCTAATAGGTAGTAGTTATTAACTACGAAGTAGTTATTCTGAGCATCAGCAACAGATTGTAAAAGCACTCCAAGAAGGAAAAGCATGAGTATAGTAGTCTTACATTTTCCTTTTTTTTCAAGCAATAGTTTCTGTACCTTCTTTTGTAGTAACAGCGGATTACATTGATTTATCTGTTTATATTATTTGGTATTTACTATCCACAATTTTGTTTCTGATTGCCAGCCTAATATCTAGTAGTTATTAGCTATGAAGTAGTTATTCTGAGCATCAGCAACATATTGTAAAAGCAGTCCAATTAGGAGAAGCATTTGTATAGTAGTCTTACCTTTTTTCTGCTTCTCTTCATTATCTTCTTCTGTAGTATACACGGATTACATCAGACATAACGTCTGCTTATATTACATGGTATTTATTACCCAAGATTTAGTTTCTTTTTTGCTTGTAAGACTGGGAGTGGCGTTTTAATATATAGTTTACTACGAATTAGTTATTCTGAGCAACAGCAATTGACTACGAAATAACTCCACGGAGAAGTACTATGTGCTTTAAATTTTATTAGCTTGCCATAATATTTTTTTTAATTTGGAAGATGTTAATATTTTTCTAATGGCATGAATATTAACAGAGTGAAAAAGTACTTAGTTTGACATTTAAAATCAAATCAAGTATATTTTTTCAACTGATATTAAGTTTTTCTTGGCACAATCCAATAACAAATTTAGATTCGTAAAAGTACATAAACAGACATAGAAATACAAACCGGTTAAATATTAATTTATAAAATCTGTACAAAGTCATGAAGTTCATAAATGCTATTACTTTTGTAAATTAGCTTTTTTTTAGGATTTCGTAATATTCTCATTTCAAACATCCAAATTAAACCTCAGACGAAATTTTATTTTGAAAATGAGTTATTCAGAATAAAAATTTAATTTTAAATTAATTTAAAATTTTTATTAAGTAGGTCATCTCTTTCGATACCACTTCTAACGAAAAATAAATAAATGAATAATAATATGAAATTTTATGGCAAGAAAATTTTTTTCAAAAGAAAGCTATTAACGACTAATTTAACATTTTCAATTAAAGTAAAGACATAAAATTTAATTTCCAAGCATTCTAGTTTCTATTATTTATCTAATTCCCTCACAGTTCGAAACTGTTTTCATGTATTGTTAAATCTTGAATCAATAAATAAGGAAAAAAAATGTTAGCATTGTTAAGTTTTTAAAATAAAATAATGCGATTTATATGCTCTACATAAACGATAAACGTTGTGTGGATATTTATTTTTAACATAAAAAAAATTATTTCATTTTAAAATTAAATTGTAAGAAATAATACTGTATAATTAAGAAAAAAAAAGCATCCCAGTATTTGTTTAAAGAGTTCTAACGTTAAAGCGTTCTTAACATGAAATGGGAAAAGAAACGCAGTAAATTTGCATTTTATTTAGGATTTAGGCACCGATGTAGCTCATTGGTTCTCAAAGAATTAGGAAAGATCCTCTAAACGGGGAAGAGCTCATATTTTATACAAATAAAAATTAAATTATCCTACATTTTCAGATAATTATTTCTGCATGCTACCTGCTCACGTTAACACTGTCAGAGATGTGGTCATTGTTCTTATGCTAACGTTTTTTTAACATTAGCGTTTCTTTCCTTACGTTAACATTTTAATATTTCTTGACCTTACATTAACGTTTTTTCAACATTAACCTTTCTTGACTTTACATTAACATTTTTTTAACATTAAAGTTTCTTTAACATTAACGTTTCTTGTCCTTACATTAATGTTTCTTTAACATTAACGTTACTTGACATTACATTAAAATTTCTTTAACGTTTCTTGTCCTTACATTCATGTTTCTTTAACATTAACGTTTTTTTAACGTTAAATTTCTTGATCTTACATTAACATTTCCTTAACGTTTCTTGACCTTACATTAACATTTCTTTAACATTAACGTTTCTTGTCCTTACATTAATATTTCTTTAAAATTAACGATTGCTGTCCTTACTTTAATGTTTCTTTAACATTAACGTTTCTTGTCCTTACATTAATGTTTCTTCAACATTAACGTTACTTGGCCTTACATTAACATTTCTTCAACATTAACGTTTCTTGTCTTTACATTAATGTTTCTTTATCGTTAACGATTCTTGTCCTTACTTTAATGTTTCTTGTCCTTACATTAATGTTTCTTTAACATTAACGTTTTTTTAACATTAACATTTCTTGACCTTACATTAACATTTCTTTAAAGTTTCTTGACCTTACATTAACATTTCTTTAACGTTTCTTGTCCTTACATTAATGCTTCTTTAACATTAACGTTTCTTGTCCTTACATTAATGTTTCTTTAACATTAACGTTTCTTATCCTTACATTAAAGTTTCTTTAACATTAACGTTTCTTGTTCTTACATTAATGTTTCTTTAACATTAACGTTTCTTGTCCTTACATTAATGTTTCCTTAACATTAACGTTTCTTGTCCTTACATTAATTTTTTCTTTCTAAATAATTTTACTTGCAATATTCTATAAAAGTAGTGCAAAAAAATCTAATCCTAAAAGTAAAGCATAACATTGCCAAAGTATTCTTAAGACGGCCTAAGTCTTATCAGGAATTTCTGTTACTGAAAAAAACGTATATCCTGTGTTTTTGTTAAAATGTATATTTCTTTTCTGTATTTATAATATATATTTCAGTAAAGTAAAGATAAGACAAAGATCACGTCTGGATTGGATTAGTTTTTCCCAGCTTCCGAAATGAACTTTGCTACTGAAAAAAAAAAATTTTTTTCTTTTTGATTTATTTCTAACAAAAAGGGCAGAAAACTTTGCTGCCTTTCAACAAGTGTAACATGTAAACAGATACAGCTGACGATTTTTATACTTCGTTGATGACAGGTTTTATGTCATCCAGCACTGTAACTTTTGATTTGAGGAACTTTCGAGGGATATTGTTACATTTAGTGCTTCGCTTTGTAAAGAAATATTTATAAATAGATATTATTTTTTATCAGTAACGTAAATAGAATGATGTGAAGCAGTGTTCGTATGCAAAATTATGCAAACTGTCAATATGATTTCTTATGTGAATTTTCTATACAATCATTTTGATTGTTATTATTATTGCTCTATTAGAGATACAGATGTACTATCTGTGTTTGGCACATAGGCACGTTTATTTCAGCCGTCATTTTATAATTGTTAACTTCACTTCAGTTGGAAAACTTCATTCACCAGGCATTGGTTCGGTTTGGTTTGTCACTTTATGATCATTTTCTGCATTCTTTGGGCTAATTAGACCGGGACATACAGTTTAACGTGAATTCCGAACCACTAACAAACATTCATGCCACCACCAGGATTCGAACCTGAAACCTGTCGTACCAACGACCAGAGCACTAACCAATTGGTCATCAGGCCGCATTGTAATTTTGCAGCAATTGGCACTCAGCATTGAAGGAAGCAATGTCTTTCGGAAGGAGTATTAAAGGTAACCCTGTATTTGTGGAAGAAATTATATTCCAGAAAATCCAAAAAGGAAATCCAACTATTGATGTGGGACATTGCTATTATGGCTAAGGAGTCTACATGTTTGGTTTTAAAGCATAAAAAGGGTAAAATATATGATAAATAATTTAGATCCTCAAAGTGGCCGAGATTTTAGAGTCTAAAATTGCCCTTCAGTTATAACGTGCGCAGGGAAAGGTAGGGAGAGCTCGTGTTCAAATCTGCCGGCAGCGTCCGTTGCAGTCACTGTTTTCGGAAATATAGAAATTCGATTACGATTATTGCAGCTTGTTTAAGTGTCTCGCACTGACATTCAGGCTGCCTGGTGAGAATCTTCCGGATTTTTCCGCCAAACGACAACCAAATGGGTGGCAGTTACCTTTAAAATCCCCCGGACCCTAAAACTAATCCCCAGAAGGCATTTTTCTCCCTTTTAGCCTCTTTGATGGATAGTTCTCGATATACATAAGTGAGATATGAGGTCAAAATAGATCCCCAATATCTTCTGAATGTCTGAAATATTTGCCTTTAAACGTCATTTATCATTAACGATGATTGGCCATATATGTGGGCATTATTATTTTATATTTATTGTATTTTTAAATTTTTTCTGCTCACTGAATTGCTTTCGATATGAAATAAATAAAGTATTTTTTTCCTTCATTTAAAAAAAAAAATGTCCCTGAAGTGGTTAAAAAATGTTGGTCCTTATAAATAGGACCCTAAAAACAGTTTTTAAAGTCATTAAAAAAAAAAAAAAAAAAACCCAGCAGGCAAATAAATCATTGCATTTCTTTCAATACATCCATTTCTTTTTAAAATTTTTTTTTTTTTTTTCAAAATATATAAACTTCGCAGTAAAGCGAGCAACTGAAAGCTTCAAAAAACTATCCGACCGACCCGAAGTATTTCTACAATACTTACAATATATCAAAAGGCAAACTCTTTTCAAATAGTTTTTCACTTTAAACAAGGGGCAATTTGACTATCTCCTGGCGCGAATCCTTTTTTACCTAGCTCTTTCTCAATAAATGCTTGTTAGCATACAGCAAACCTCAACATCCTGTTTTTAGTTAGTTATTTTTTTAAACACGAACGGTTAAATTTACTCTTGAAAAGCAGTAACAAATCAAGGTTTAAAAAAGTATTCAACATTTACCTTAACCTTTAGTCTTTCCAGTTTTAAATTTTGAATTGTTTCCGCCCTGTTGAAGCGTGAATTGAGATGACGGCCATTCAAACGGAGGACAGGACCAGTTTGGAAAAGATCATGCCAAACATTTATTACCATTCTTACTATACGGAGTTATGCAATTAATAAAATGGTGTAGTTTTGAGTCGATAAATTTGAATTCTTGACCTCCTTCCTTTAGTGTGCCTCATAATTTAAAGGAAATGAGAGTTTTTTTTCGTTAGTATCCGTTTTGAAATGCCTTTTCACCACATTAATGTTCAATAAAACTAAAAAATGTTTAATAAATCTTGACAGTTTAGAGCAGCTGTATTGCGCAATTTATGCCAAACGGATCAGTTTAACGTATAGAACATTTTTTTATTACTTTAATAATAATGCAGTAAATTTTACCAAACTATCTATTTATATATATAAAAAAAAAACCCTCAGAAATCGTGTTATTAATTTTTAAAATTTAATCAGTCAGGCATCATAAGTCAGAATTTATTCTGAATTGAAAAAGGCCAGATTAAATAATTTTACAAAATATAGCAATAGGGTTTTTTATTTAATTTTCCTTACTATTATAGTTTAAAGTATTTTATAATCGCTTTAGAAATCGATTAGATATTTTAATTCTTGACCTCTTTCCCTTATTATGCCTCGTAATTTAAAGGAAATGAAAATAAATGAGTTTTTTTCTCCGCTAATATCCGTTTTGAAATGCCTTTTCACCACATTTATGTTGAATAAAACTAAAAAATGTTTAATAAATCACGACTGTTTAGAGCAGCTGCGCGATTTATGCCGAACGGATCAGTTTAACGTATACTAGAAAAATTTTTATTACTTTACTATTAATAACGTAGTAAATGTTACCGAACTATCTATTTATATATGTAAAAAAAATCCAGAAATCGAGTTATTAATTTTTAAAATTTAATAAGTCAGTATTTATTCTGAACTAAAAAAGGACAGATTAAATAATTTTACAAAATATAGCAATAGATGTTTTTATTTTTTATTATTTTTTTTACTATTATAGTTTAAAGTATTGCATAATCGCTTTAGAAATCGATTATATTCGATAGAATAGCTACCAAATCCTAAAAGTGCTTTAAAACACTTTAAGTTAAGCCCTTCTTTTATATATTCTTGCAGTAATTAAATAAAACTTATAAGTGCACTCTTTTGAGGTATCACATAATGCATGTTAAATGTGTATTGCGTATCGCGAATTAAGATATTTCGTACATGATTTGTTGCGGGAAGAAAAAAACACCAACAGAACTTTTAAATTTCTAATGTAAACACAAGAGGAAATTAATATACAGTACTATTCTATCAGCTATTCAGCAGGGAAAATAAACATATCGCTTAAATGCGGAAAAGGAAGAATCGATTACTTGTTAGAGGTGCTACTCAGACATACTCGGCGCAAAGAAATTTTAAAAGGAAAAAAATAATATTTATTGTAGAAGTTTTTTCATTTAATTTTTTTATATTGTTTAGTTTAAATTTCTAGTTACTACAAACTAAAATTAATTTGATTGTAATCAAAAGTTCCTCGAAATTAGGGTTCTAGCCTATCACATTGTAGTGTTTGAATCTATCTGACTCGGCCGCTTACAAATTTTTCACGCAATAGGTCGTATAATAGTTGAAAGTAAACTTTTGCTTATAATTATGTTGATTGAAATCATGTTTCTTACTTTCAAAATCTCGTTTCATTATTCTTAAAGCTAATTACAATGGTTTTTTTCGCAGCATACGTGGTTATAACAAGGAGTATCTTGTGATTATTAAGAAAAATCTACATTAATTATGTAATAAGTTTTTATAATGATGGCAATGATGATGGCTTTTCATATGCGTCATTTTCATATAAGTGTCATCAAAGAATGCGCATTTTCAAAAAGGTTATGAATTTATTTTTAAAAGTATTATTTACGAATAGTGTATTTGCCACGATTCGAGAGAGACAGCTGGAATATTATTTTGAGGATTTAGAAAATTAATAGCACTATTTAGAGGAATATTAAAAAACAAATATATATTTTTTATCCATTCCAAATCACCAAATATCAAAATGAATGTCAGTATTATTATTTATCTAGATGAAGAAGTGCCATTAAAGATTGCACATTTTCACAAAGATTAAGAATTTATCTTTAAAAGTATTTTCTATGCATAGTGAATTTCCCACAATATGAGAGAGATAATCAGAATGTTAGTGTGAGGATTAAAAAAATTAATAATACTTAGAAAAAGGTTAAATAATGGGAGCACATTTTTTGCTGCCATTAAATAAATCGTTAAATATCTCGATAAATCTCTCTATTAATATTTACCTAGGAGACGTGTCATAAAAGATAACACATTTCCAAAAAGTTTCAGAATTTATCTTTAAAAGTATTTTCTATAAATATCTAAATGTATCTCATTATTACAATTTATCTACAAGAAGTGTCATTAGAGATTGCACATTTTCAAAAATGTCAAGAATTTATATTTAGAAATATTTTCTATGAATAATGGATTTTCTGTTATCGAAGTGAAACAGCCAGAATATTATTATGAGGACTTAAAAAATTAATAAAAATATTTAAAGAAGTTAAAAAAACATGACCACATTTTTTTTTTATTCCATAAAAAATTAGATATCTAAATGAATGTCATTATTATTATTTCTATGGAAGAAATGTCATCAGAGATTGCACAATTCCAAAAACCTCAAGAATTTATCTTTAAATGTATTTTTGATGCATAGCGAATTCCCTGCAATCCTAGAGATACAGTCGGAATATTATTGTGAGAATTTAAAGAATTAATAATGCTTAGAAGGATATTAAATTATGCTAACACCTTTTTGATTTCGTCAAGTATCTAAATGAATCTCGTTATTACTATTTATTTTAAAGGAGGGTCATAAAATATTACGTATTTTAAAAGGTTAAGAATTTATCTTTAAAAGTATTTTTTATACATTGTGGATTTCTTAGAATTCGAGTGAGAATTTATGTCTTTCTCTATTATCTATACATAGTTGATATATCTATACATAGTTGACGCTGTGCATTTTCACGATGAATTATGGGATACCTCCCAAGAAAAGTATTTATGTATTTTATATATATTATTTATTTTGTTGGTTATATATTATTCGTTATATATTATTGGCATTTTATGTTGTTACAGAAAAATAAAATAAAAGTCTAGTAAAGATTTTAAGAAAGTGGACGACACAACTTTTTTTATTAATGAAAATATGTCAGAGAGAGACAGTCAGAATATTATTATGGGGAAATGGGAAATTTTATAACAAATGTTCTACAAAATCAGTTGATTAAATAATAAAAGCACTATTATAATTAATATTTAATAATTTTTAATATTTTTATATTAAATTTTTAATATTTTTATATTAAATTTTTAATATTTTTATATTAAATTTTTAATATTTTTATATTAAATTTTTAATATTTTTATATTAAAATTTAATTTAATCTAATTAATTAAAATGCTTTTATTAAAATTTTATCAATTTTAATTTTTAAAGAAATAATTAAATTTTTCTTAAAATTTAAAATGCTACATGTATCTCATTTTTTAAAATATTTCTCCAATTTATTGGAATCTTTCACTTCAAAATACACCATATATAATCTGTGCATTTATTTTTTTTAACTATATTAACTTTATGAAAATATTTTTCTTTTGTGAAATTAAATTTTTAAGATAATTCCACCTTTCGGTAAACTTTACTACAGATTTCAGAACTTTAATAAACTCTGATTCTGAGATGCATACATAAATAAATGTTATAACATGTAAAGAAATTGTCTATTTTAAATATTATGAAGTTTAAGTAAATATAAAAACGTACGGTACATTTAAAAAAAATTTTTAAATTGTTTCTTTAAAAAAACTAAAATTTAAAATAATTAAGTAATTTTTTTTAATATTTAATCAATTGACGTTATAATGTATATTCGTACAAAATTTTCCATTTCTATTACAAATTTAAAAGAAATAAATTAGGGTATCCACTTCCCCTTAATTTAAAGCAGGAAAATTTATTGAATAAACAATTTTTTAATAAGTGGTTGGTTTTCAATTCATAAAAATTCAAAATTGATTTCCAATTTTAATTAATCTATTAGCTCTTTCATTTCGATTAATTGGACAAACTTTGTTCTGAGATGTATGTTAATCTAAAGAATTTCAAGGTTTTATGCATTATCTAAATTCGATTTTTTTTATTGATGCGGCGCATTTTTTCTAACGACGCAACAATAATAGTTTAACAACTTTATTAAAATCATTTCGTATGTTCTTGTCGTTTTGCATATTGATAAACTGTACTAATTCTGGGGCCTTTTCAGATAAAATCCTAGAAACATTGCTAAATAAATATTGTAACGGTTTTTTTTTTTTTTTTTTTTTTTTTAGAAACGATTAAATTTTTTTATCTTTTCAACAGATACAACTTTTAAAGATGCCATTAAACTTTTTAGAACTTATCTTAATTTTTTAAAAATTATCTGTCGTGGGATTTAAAATAAGCAAAACGACTATTTAAAAAAAACCCGACCATAACCCGGCATTTCGAACAAGAGAAACATTGAATCATCGGACGACAGTGTTGCCAAACGAAAAAATCAAAAACCGCGTAATTTCGAGTTCGTGTAAGTCGGAGCATTATTATATATTTTTATTTTTAATAAACTAAACTAAACGACAATTAAAAAGCTTTAAAAACAGAAAACGATAATTTGAACAAGAGAAACAATGAATACAGCGGGCGGCAGTGTTAACGAAAAAATCAAAAAGGCGTTAACTTCGAGTTCACGTATTATTGGATAAGTTTACTTCTTAATAAAATAAACGAAATGACAATAAAAAAGCGACAATAACAGAAAACAACAATTCGAACAAGAAAAATACAATATAGAGAACGGCAGTGTTGTCAACAGAAAAAAAAAAATCAATAACGGCTTAACTTCGAATTAGCGCAAGTCGGAGTATAACTATATTTTGCTTACTTCTTAATAAAATATACGAAACGACAATGACAGAAAACAACAATTCGAACATGAGAAACACTGAATACAGCAGACCGCAGTGTTGCCAAACGAAAAAATCAATTACGGTGTAACTTCGAGTTTGTGAAAGTCGGAGTATTACTAGATTTCGTTTACTTTTAAATAAAACGAAACGACAATAAAAAAAGCAACAATAACAGAACACAACAATTCGAACAAGAGAAACACAATACAGCGGACGGCAGTGTTGCCAAAAGAAAAAATCAATAACTGTGTAACTTCGAATTCGCGTCCGTCAGAATATTACTATATTTTGTTAATTTTTAATAAAATGAACAAAACGACAATAAAAAACCATCATAACAGAAAAATGATTTGAACAAGAGAAACAATGATAGAGGGCGGCAGCTTTAACGAAAAAATCAAGAACTGCATTAACTTCGAGTTTGAGTAATTAGAGTATTAACATATTTTGTTTATTTTTAATTGGAATGAATTATTTTAAAATAAAGAGTGCATTTTATTCAAGGATTACATTTGTTTCAATCTCATCCTGTTCATTTAATTGGAGAATTATTCGATACTGTATGCAATCTGAAGTTTCGCAACTCATTTATTGGATCTGAAACCTTTTGACAAGTAAAGATTCCCACTGCAAACAACTCGAAACACCGCTGGTCGGCATTCCTTATGATAAACCGGATTTCTTCAATTGGTCTACGGCACGCGCTTTGAAATCGCTTTTGTAATCTGTTCAGCCATAGCGAGCATCTTTATCTACTTGATGTCTTTTTTGTATGATAAGTGGAATGGGGTGATGGTGCTTTCGCGCAACTTACTTTCCGTGAGCAGCATGGAAGTTTTCATCTTAGGTCTTTCTTCCTTTTTCTTTCTCTATTTCGTTTTTCTGTCACATCTCTCTCTCTCTTTCTTTTTTTAATAATCTAATGAGTTGGAGCAGTGGCTCTGAAAAACTTTTCGTTCATGACCCCTTATAAACTTGCAACGATTCCCCCTTCTCCACCATCAATGTACAAAAAAAAATCCCATGGAAGCAACATTGTATCAGTCTATATTTTATTATACATTTGTAATGAACCATTGTTTAAAAAAAAAATGTATAAATGATAAAATAGTATAATACTAAATACAAATATGTGCCGCCCTTGGGATGACTGGCTCTGACAGTATAATCCCAATGTAAAATGGGTACCCAGTATCTGGGGATATAGCGGCCAGCCCTGCCTTCAGGGGGTTTATAAATGTGGAGGCCCCTTCCAGATTAAGAGCAAGGCCAATCCTCCTGTCTTGTAAAAAATCTACTGAATCAGAAATCTCAAAAAGAATGTTCCGGACTGACACTTCTCCGATGACCTGGCACGAAATCAGACTTTAAATTTGGGACGTGGAATATAAGGACATTATTTAGAAGTGGTCACCATGTTGATGAATGATATCGAAAAGGATCCAAAGTTTATTGGAGTTAACCGACGAAGGCCTATTGGAGATAGAGGAAATCAGATAGAGAACAATTATCAGATTAAGGAAATTTGGAGAGACAGCCTTGGCATGTAACAGGCTGTAGTGCACAAGAAGAAGTGTAGATGCGTAGAATTAAAAATCGAATTAATGTGACTGTTGTACTATTGCGAGTCAATAAGTACCCAAAACACTTTTAGTTCGTACTTTCAGCTCGATACACTTTATTCGGCGTTTTTCCAACTTCTTCAAGCCCTCCAAAAAATAGGTTTTCTGAAGTTCCTCAAAATAAGCTTTGGTTTCCCATTCAATGTGAATCTTCTACCAAAGAGTCACTTTTTCATATTTGTGAAGAGATAAAAGTCACTGGAGGCCGAATCTGATAATTATGGCAACAGTTCGACCCTTTTTGAATCGACAACACGATTGAATTCGTTTTTCACTGTGAGAAAATGAGGCACTCATTTTCCCAATATTATGCTTCAATAATTCGTAAAAATAGATCCTCCCAATGGTCTTAAAATGTGACAACTATCTATTGAGATATAGTACCCAGCAGAAATATACTTGCTTTTTGATGCTAAGAGCGTCATCTCTGGGATTTTGTAAGTGTTTACTGATCCGTCCTCGTACTTAATTAAAAAATTTTTTAAAAAGTAAAAAAGATTCATTTTTAACGTGAAAATAAAAATTCAGAAACATTCGGAAAAATGCCTCTTTTTAACTTTTTAAAGTTAAAAGCGGCATTTTCCCGAATTCTTTTCGCTACTCTCTTAGGGGGTGTGACCCCATTCTAAGAAACATTGATTTGAAGAATCTTATGATTCCAACTCGGATTGCTATGTTATGATAAACCGAAAACTTACCTGTGTATGTCGTGGATGGGCACCATAAATACGTCAGCCGGAATTTCCCTTTGCTATAATGCTATATCAATTCAATAATCATGGAATTTTTCATTATTCCATCGGACATAGTCGCAGAAGAACGCTACAATGCTATGTTAGTTCAAGAATCTTTGAAAGCAATGGAAAATTTTGTAAATCATTTTGAATGCTTTAATGATGAGCAGATAAATAAGTCTTTCATTGAAATTTAAAAAAAAAGTCTCTATCAGGAAAAAATTAAAATTTATATGATACAAAACTGAAATTTTCTTTTGTTTATATGTCATTGTATAGTGTGTTTAATATACATAAATAAAATAATTTATTAATATGATAATTTTATTTATTTATTTATTTATTTAAATCATTATTTTCTTTCACTGCTCTTGTACCTCTGAGCGACCATCCTCTCGTAGGGCAATTCTGAATCAAAATGGCAGAAGATTTACTCGTATAAGTCTCATTGCATTCCAAATAAATCTTTAAATATTCGGAAGTTTCTTCGTGGGTCAACAGAAAAATACTTTGATTCTTGGACAACCTGTCCAGTAGATACACAATTCTCTGAAGAACCCAGGTTAACCTTTTAATGTTATCTCCTCACGAAAGGATGCTTATTTTGCAACAGTGAAAATTCACTCTTGCCAAATATCCTAGTTGAATTATTACTCAGAAAATTCACTACAGGACACACCTTAAATTTTTATGAATGGTTCAAGCTGAAGAGAAGATTCACTTCCTTAGTGTGAATGAGGAATACAAAAGGGCAAATAAACATCCTGTCCCCTGAATTCCACCCCTCGATTGTCACCCTTGAGAGACTCACCATGTGTCAGCGGATTTGCTGGCGTCGTCTGGACTTACCCCCTTCGTTGTTAAAGGAAGACACTTCAAAGTGAAGATGCATCTGTTGGGATTTAACTATTTCCCGATACAGGAAAGGGTGGAGTCCATGGTCTCGGATTTATGTTTTCCTGCTTTAACCAAAGAGGTTTCGAGCATTCTTTGAACAATTCTGATTATCCAGTAATTTTATCTTATCACGATATTCAACGAATGTATGAAAGATTTACATTTATGAGCTTCCATTTATAATTTATGAGGTTTGAAAAGTTTCACCTCTTGAAACATGCCGGTCCAGTCTTTGAGATCACTTGGTATGCGATACAGATCGCTTTTCTTAGACTAACATAATTTGATTATGTAGTTAGATAATGTTTAGCTAATTTATGTATCCATGCATTAAGAGAAGCATTTAAATGTGGCATTAAGGCCTTCTCTTCTACATGAAGAGTGGTTTTTGGAGAGGAACTTTTTTGTTAAGAAAAGGAAATATGTTGTTTTCAATGTAGATTCCCATATTGGTGGTTATGTAGTTGCAGCAACTCACCAGTTTTTTTTTCGAGGGTTATGAAATTGTTTAGTATAGCATTAGAGCTGTGCTAGATTGGATAAGAGAGTCGAGTACTTGTGTACATAATACACACCTGCTCAATATTAAAATAAAATAAAAAGTATTATAGAATTACCAGAAGTTAAAAAAAAATAAGAATGAGCCCGAGAAGATTTTCGGGTGTACCCTGTGGAATTTCAGAGAAATATGTGCCCAAATATAAAAATAAATATTGTTAGTTTTCTCATTCAAAGAGAGCTTTTACTGCACACAATTAACCTTTCTGGTTGTTTTCTATGCTTTTTGTTCACATGAAAAGTCGCCAAACATCAATAATGCATCAAAGAAGGTTTCCGAGGAACTAGGATTGGTCATTTCCATGGTTTGCTACAAGGAAGGCCACCATTTATGCGATTTTCAATATTAAAAAACTTCAACCGCAGCGTCTGAGACTACGCAGTCTGTAAGTAGTAATCTGTGGAGGACTATCTAGCTATAAAACTGGGAAGCGTTTGCAGCGGATGCTTATTTCTCAGATATTTGTATATAGTGCGCTTGCAGTTATTTGTAGGTTTTTAAACAAATTGCAAAACAAATTTTTTTTTAGGTCTTCCTTCAGAAAGGCTTATTTTCGTGCATCAGTGATTATTTAGTTGACTACTTGCCTTCAATGAGTGAACTTTGCATCATTTTCTTTCCTTTATTTTCTTATTGTAAGCTTAACAAACATCCTGTCGTTGGAGATAGAATTTTTTGTTAATCAGTTTGAAAAACGTTCAACCAAACGTTACAGAATTGAAAGATGAAGGAATATTCCGATAAACCTCTCAAAATGAAATTGTAGTTGAAAGTTTGTGAAACCGAGCTGTGGGACAACCATTGAGTTACCTAATCAGCGTTTAAAGAGAAGTAGATAATTTTTTTGGTATCAGAGCTATTTAATCACCAAACTAAAATGTTACTAGTGCAATACTACTAGTGCGGAAAATAACATTTTGGATTACCCACGAAATGTGGACAAAATCAATACCTCTATGGAAATATTAAAAAAGCCATTTGTGTCTTTTAATTTGTGAAATTCGCGCAATCAAAAAATGTCCAGAAAAATCCAAACGTTCGACAAAAATAGCGCCAACTATTACGAAAAGCAGAAAATTTAATGAATCTCTGTTTAAAATGCATTCTGAACCACTATAAACATCCATGACACCGCCGGGACTCGAACCATAAACCTGTGGTACCGAACGGCAGACACTCGCCCATCAGACCCCTATTTGATTTAATTTCCTTCAAATTAAAAATGTGCATTAATATTGATAATTTATTAGGTGTGTGTAAAATTAAATGCAATACCACAGAAGAAAAAAATGCTTTAAGCTCCACTTGTTGATATCCACACACTGATTAAGATGTGTACAGAATGATTAAGATGTCCAAAGGGTAATAAATGTAAAACCTGCTAATTTCTGACATTTTTCATGCCAGTCACATGAAAATTTCCATTTGGGATATTTTTAACAGATATCGTTATAATTTTATATTAAAATGCTCATATACCGTCGCTGAAATATAATAAAATATCCTAAATGGCGTATGGAGTGGTTTCTACGTGCCTAGCGAGGACATAAAAACGCGTCTGAGAGCTCTTTTTATCTGACTGGCGAGCATTAAGATAGCCGAGCGGCGTTTCAAGTGATTGAAGGGCTTCGGTATTTCGTGGAATTCTTAATGCGAATCATTTGACCATTAGAATCCCTCTTAAGAAAGCAATTTGTTTGCAATTTCTGTCGGAAAACTTTCTGCCACTTGAATCCAAGTGGACGAAACTCTTGGAAAATTATCTGGGAATTCATCAGAAGTGGAAAGATCGTAAATGACAGAGTCCAAAATATAAGACCCATTTTCAATTTAAAATTCCCGGATTTTGTAATCTTTTTATTTGGATTATGTTTATTATGTTACAAATGTATTTATTTATAAGTAACAAAGTCAGAAATATTCAGTTTTATACCGTTAGTCATGCCCAAAATATTCGTAAAGAAATCACGCTCCAAAGTGGGCTTCTACCTAAAAGGAATGTTTGAAATTTCTGCTGATTCTCGTTTTTAAATTGTTGATGTTGTGTTTATGGTACTCACGGCGTCACATCTGGTGATTTACAGGACAAATGTATGATTACCACTGTCGGATCTCTGTCTTGTGTATAATCAAAACATCATGTGCTGCTATTAGATATACAAGCAATATTACTTTGTCACAGAAACTAATCATACGTGGTGACATCTGGTGATCTACCTAACCGAAACATCACTGCCATGAATAATACAGAACAACGGTTCGTATATTTCCTTATTGAGTAAATAGTACATACACATCTTTGCTTCAGAGTGTCGGAGATTTTTCTTGCATTAAACAAAATATGTTTAACGTACTGTGTCAAAAAATGTCCTATGTTTAAAATACTGTGTCCAAAAATTAAGACCAACTTTCAATTGAAAATTCCCGGGGCTTATGGAATTTCAATTTTTTTTTTTTTTAGGTTGCTGGCACTGTCCTTGACATCTGTGTGAAATTTCACGTCAAAATATTCATTAGAGCTTGAGTTACGCTTGGCTTTGTGAGACGCTAAAACTGATTCCGGCGATTTTTGAAATGTCTGAATTCATTGAGTAAAGAACTTGCATTCAATTTTGTTTGCGGAAACGTATAGAATACTGCTTTCTGATGAATTCGTTTTGGAGGACTCTTTCAGTATTATCAAATAACTGCTGGTTTCACACAAAACTGCTGCTACATGCTTCTTCAAATTCACTTACATCTACAAAGGATCATTTATACACGATATTTGTGTAAATTTCAATAATGAAAAAAAAATATTTTTGATCAATCTTGTGAACTTTATAAAGTAAATTACTGTGGTAAAAATATTGTTTAAAACAACTAAACTAACTGATGTAAAATATTAAAATATTAGTATATATATGTGTATATACTACTGTGCCCAAAAAGTAAGACCCATTTTCAATTTAAAATTCCCGGGGCTTATGGAATTTCAATTTTTTTTTTCTTTTTTATGTTGTTGGTGTGAATTCATGATGAAATCATGAATTCTGACGAATTCATCTGTGTGAAATTTCACGTCAAAATATTCATTAGTGCTTGAGTTACGCTTGGCTTTGTGAGACGCTAAAACTGATTCCGGCGATTTTTGAAATGTCTGAATTAATCGAGTAAGGAACTTGCTTTAAATTTTGTTTGCGGAAACGTATAGAATGTTGCAGAAGTCATTCAATGAGCTTTCCTACATCGGAGAAAAATGTTTAGAAGTGGTATAAAAAGTTCGAAGAAGGCAGAGAACGCGTTGAAGACGAAGAGCCCTTTGGTCGACCATCAACCTCAACCGACGAAGATCACGTCCAAAAAATTAAAGATTTAGTACTTGCAAACCATCGATTTACAATTAGAGACCTTGCTTATGATGATGGAATTTCAAAAGGATCAGCCAATTCCATTTTGGGCCTCAAACGCGTCAAATCTCCACTGGTACCGAAAATATTGAATGCGCTAGCTCACACTGCATTGATTCTTCGTGACGTTTTCGCCAAAAATGAAACCCTTATCCTTCCACAACCACCGTATTCCCACCGTGCGACTTCTGGCTATTCCCTAAACTCAAAAGACCACTCCGGGGGCACCGTTTTGAGTCGATTGAAGAGATTCAACTTGAATCGCCGTGCGCTTTGAAGGCATCCCTGCCGATGACTTTTAGCATGCATTAAGGATTGGAAAAAAAGTTGGCATAAGTGCATTGTGTCCGAAGGGGATTACTTTGTAGGCGATGAAATAAATTTGAAAGAATAAATAAAGAGTTTTTGAAAAAAAAAAAAAAAAAAATTGGTCTTACTTTTTGGGCACAGTAGTATTCTTACAAGTCGGTGAAATAATTAAAAAAACTCTTTAAGTAAGTTGTAAAAATACAGAAGTTGGTAGATATAACACTGTCCCGCTATTATAATACGCTAATAGTGTTATTTTAAAAGTAAAATGATAATGAAAAGAAAAAAAAATGGCGATTGTGTTAAATTTCAATGCAATTAAAATATTAACTCAATCACCATTTTTTCTTTTCATTATCATTTTACTATTATTTTTTAGTAATTAACGGTACAAAAAAAAAAAAAAAAAAAATGTACAAAAGGCATGTACGTAATCAGCACTATATTTAAATTTTTCTGAATTTAATTTCAAGATTTGATAATTTCATTTTTAATTGTTACATTCGGTAATATTTAAATTGTATTGAAATATTAGCTCAATCGCCATTTTCTTTTTTTCTTTTCATTATCATTTTACTATAATTTTTTAGTTATTTTTTAGTTTACAGTTAAAAATGAAAATATTAAATGATAAAATAAAATGCAGAAAAATTTAAATATAGTGCTGATTACGTTCATGCATTTTGTATATTTTTTCACGGTTTTTTTCACCGTTAATTACTAAAAAATAATAGTAAAATGATAATGAAAAGAAGAAAAAAAATTTCGATTGAGTTAAATACATAAATGCAATTAAAATATTACCGAATGTTACAATTAAAAATGAAATTATTAATAAAAAAATGTATAGAAAAATTTAAATATAGTGCTGATTTCACATTTTTTTCGGATCAGTTAATTATTGTAATTGTACAGTCTTTTAAGCACATTCCCTTAAAACTTAACTGAAAATAAATTGAATTGAATTAAAAATTTAAATTATTTAATTCGATTAAAAAATAATTTATTATTAATTTTTAATTCAATTTGAATTGAAAATACTATAAAGTAAACTATAGTTACCGACTGCATTTATTTTCGCTCTGTACCACACGTTTCAGGTTCGAGTCCTGGTGGTGCCATACATGATTGTAGTGGTTTGAAATACGCTTTAAACCGTAGGGCCCGGTCTAATATGACTGTAGAACGTTGGGTGCAGTACTGACAACCCTCCCCCGTAAAAAGAAAACTACATCTCATGTTTCGGAATCTGCAAGCAATAGGCCTTGGCTCACCATGGGGCTATCACGCCATTGAAGAAGAAAAAGAAGATTATACAGTACTTTAATGAACATTTAATGTATTTTTACATTAGCGCACGACATCTGAATGTATATAACTCAGAAATATCAACTACTGCGAATTCTCTGTACTTACTACGAATAAATTATAGTTTAAAAAAACTAAGAACACGTTTTTAGAGTTAATCAAACTAAAAAGTAAAAAAATAAATTATAGTTTAAAAAAACTAAAAAACATGCTTTTAGAGTTAATCAATCTAAAAAGTAAAAAAATAAATTATAGTTTAAAAAAACTAAAAAACACGCTTTTAGAGTTAATCAAACTAAAAAGTAAAAAATAATTGTTAACATAAGAATAAAATGACTGACGAGAAAATGAATGTCACTGTTCTAAAAGCGTGGCGTGCTCGATATCAATCGTTATCATTTTTCATTAGTTTCATTCCGAAATGCAGAGTTAGTTTAACAATGTCATACAAAGCACCCCACGCTTTTAGAACAGTGACATTCATTTTCTCGTCAATAATCAGTCGTCTCTTCATAAGTTAAAATAAAATCACTAATCCTGGCGATCCTAATCATGATGATATAATAAACAAAATATTTTATTGTCATCGGTCCTTGATAAGTCTACAACGTTTAAATTAAATTTGATCGCTTAAAGTAGGACAAAATCGAGCCCAAAGAGTCAGTTACAAACAAACAAACATACAGGTAAAAATAATAAAAGCATATTAAAAATAAAAAATTTCGATGAAATTCTATGGAAAAAGACAACACTTCTACTAAAATTCTTTTTTTTTAACTTTATTCTTTAGTTTATTACTTTTTACCTATAAAAAACTTTTATCGACCAAAAAGTTAATTTCATGTATATACAAAGTATCATTTTTATCTATTATATAGAATTAATTTAATAATTTATTTTTATTACCATTCTTTATCTAAACTTTAAAGTACTTGCATAGATTTCGAGAAAATTAGAGGTTGTTTTCCCAGAAAATTACACAAATGTTACTATATTTAAGAATTCATTAATATGTATAACGCGCTTTATTTTATATCACATTTTTCTTTTTCTATCCAAAAGAACTGGTTATAAAGTTTAAGCGATAAGTTTAATGTTTATTATAAATTTGTTTTGTGTTACAGTTTCTTTTTTTCATTTACAATGCTTCTATTTTCCGTTCAAAAAGATATGCATGAAAAAAATGTATATACTTTTTTTTCGTATCTAATCAAATTTGTAATAAACAATTTCAACACGCGTAGTAATAGCATAAAATGATATCTGATTCAAACTTCCCCAATTCTTTAAAAATAATTGCTGCATTACGTGATAATATTATAAATCGTAGCTAAGGGTTATGAGTTGCTGTTGACTTGAATTTTGCGATATTTTTTTTCGGTTTCGAATTTTTTGTTGTTGTTGTTGTTCTAATACAGCTGGCAAACACTTAGACAGTTGTCTTTGATGCCTTAATGATGCACTGATGTTACTCACTTAGCACTACCCAGGAAGTGCGTGTAGCTTGAAGATAAGCTACGGGCACGGAGTAACACTACCCCCGCAACGCTCTCCGTTCATTTTAGACCGGGACCTACGGTTTAAAGTGGATTCCGAACCACTACAGACATCCATGGCACCGCCGGGACTCGAACCTGAAACCTGTGGTACCGGGCGCTAGCCACTCGGCCATTCAGTATATATAATCCTAGCCCCGTTTATAAAATCCTATCCCCACTACTGATATGAATCAAAAACTTCTGATAAGCGTTATTAAAGTTGGCATCTCTGCCAACATACTTTATTAATATAGTTATTTAAACAAGAGAATTAGAATGAAGTATGAATTCAGTAGAAAGTTCGTTAGTAAAAAGCGTATGAGCTACTGAATAGGTTTGGTTCGTCGCTTTACGGTCTTTCTTTCTTTATTTTTTTTTTCCTCTTTTGTTTGCACACTTTAGGGTAATTAGACAGGGATCTACAATTTAACGCGGATTCCGAACCACTAGCAAACATCCATGCCACCGTCAGGAACCAGAAGCCTGTGGTACCGCAGTCCAAAGTGCTATCTGATTGGCCATCAGGCGACACTGAATAGATATACGTAGTTAAAGCTCTTCTGCATACCTACTAAAAGGTAAAATTTTATATATATATAATGATAGTTCCTTTTTGGCGGGATATCTTTCTACCAGTTTTAAAACAGAGTGGTTTAACACTTTTTAAGTGTTTGGGAGGTTTGGTTTGTCGCTCTATGGTCATCTTGTGCACACTTTGGGCTAAGCAGACGGGGATCTACAGTTTAACGTGGATTCCTAACCACTCACAAACATCCATGCCACTGCCAGTATTCGAATCTGAAGCCTGGGATACCAAAGGCCAGAATGTTTGGGAAGAGATCGTGACATAGCACTATTATCAAATCTATATTGCCCTGTTGCAGTTATCTGAATTTACTCATATGATATTCAATTGCATTGGCCCTGAAAGTCATTCAGGAAGACATCCCCCCCCCGAGGGGTTAAAAGGGGTGTACGTATTCTGGATAATGTCGGACCTGCTACGATTCCGCTGTGGGGTTTTTTTTTTTCTTTTTTTTCAAATTAAAAAAAAAAAAAAAAAAAAAAAAAAAAAGAGCTTCTTTAAAAAAAATTTTTTTAACAATCCTTGTTCATTTCATCAAATTAGGTTAATTTTATGATGTGTTCGATGATATTTTTATGATAAATCTGCACACTTCGCGAGCGAAGAATATGATTTATCTATAAGAGGGCGGGAAAAAAAAACTGAATACTCTTACAGATAAGAAGATTCAAACTGCATTCAAATCAAATAAGAATTACTTTTTTATCAGAAATAAGATGATGGACTATAAATAGCAATTTAATTTCTTACTGTCTAAATAAATAACATTTTCATAATAGAATAATTACTAATTCAGAAATGAAGAAGGATACATTTTAATAACAATTCGTATCTGAGATACTCCTTGGCTCCTGAGCAATCACTGCGAAGAAACGACTGTGTTATCAGGACGGCAAATTAAGATAAAAGCTAAAGTAAACACTCAAGCTTACTCACTAGCTTTTCACACTTGTGTTTGTTGTACAACGGTAAATTTGAATTCGGTATTATCCGTTTTGAATTTGAAAAATGGCGCCACTCGCAATTTTATTAACATATTTTACAATCATATTTTAGAGACTGCTTTCTTCCAAATTCTTCTTTGGTTATCTTCAAATGAATTTAACTGTAATAATTCTTGAGCATAAATAATAAATTTTGTATTAATGAATATTTTCAATGCAGAATAATATTCTATTGAAATACAAGATAACAAGGTTTATCATCTTTTTAGGAAATAAGCGTAATAGTGTATAAACGTAATAAGTATTGCAAATCACGTATTTCTTTTTAATGTGCTTCATAAAAGTTATATTTGTTTTAATACATAATTTTGACTTGTCTTGAAATTTGTAAGAAATTAGAAAGATGTAAAAACGCATTAATTATTTATGTATGAATTTATTAAGGAAATGAAATGCACCAAATTACTTAGACAGCGAAATCGATAAATTTAAACAATTTTGTCAAATTAAAATTTTTAATAGGATAGTATATAAATCCATAAATATATATGATAGTATATAAATATAAATATAGTATACAGATGAAAATATATAGATCTAAATGTAGTATACAGATGATAGTATATAAATACAAATATAGTATACAAATGATTGTATATAAATACAAATATGGTATACAGATGATAGTATATAGATCAAAACATAGTATACATTATTTATAGTTTCAACACCAGTATTTGAAATTTCAGTTTCAACACTTATGTTGTTAGAGTTGTTGTTTTCTAAGTTTTTATTTTCCATATATCCTATTACTTTGGCTTTACTCATCAAAATATTGTCCCCATTTAAAACACCTTGGGATTCAATTCATTATCTATTCTATGAGTAATGAATCATTAAAAAAACATTTCAATTCATAATTAGAGATCGTGTTTTCTTAATTCTCAACCATTGTTCTATTTATTTATTTATTTTTATCACTAAATTTTTTTTTATTTATCTCCTTCCGATTTTTTAAATTTGGCTTATAAGTTTCATCTATTCTAGCGCATTTTGATTGTTGAAAATCTTCAACGTGATTAATATTTTATTTTTGTTTTTTGTTTATTGTCACACATTTTTTTTAAATTAAAATTTTTTTCCATGAGGGAAAAGTGGAAAATTTTAGAATTTAGTATGAAAAATGGCTTGCTTGAAAAATAAATGTAGAATATTTTAAGAGGGCAAAAATTTTTATAATTGTCAAATTATAAAGATTTGACTGTGTGCAGAACTGCAATTTTATTAAATATTTTTCCTTCTAAGCTAGTATTTTTATGAGTTCTTGGTTTCAATTAAATAACATATTTTTGCATTTCTATGCAAAGTTGTATACCGACCTACGAATTCGATTCGGTTTACAATTCGATTTTCGTCGAATCCTTCCATTGTACATTTTACATTGTAAAATTTTATTGTAAATACAGTACTACCCCCCGTAACTTGGGTGTAGTACTGTTTTTACATTAAAATTTTAAAGAATGATTATGAACGTCGTAAAAATAATATTACATATGTGGAAAATACCCATTCGTCACAGCATAATCACTTCGAAAAAACCACCCGATTGATTATCTACGTATAGCCATACAAATGACTTTCCCATAGAACGAAATGTTTCTTTGCAACAATGAAATCAAAAAGGGTCCTCTATGAAGTTTATTGTTTCAGAAGGGGATGAGCGTGTACCATCAAATTACCATGTTATTTATATGCAAAGTTGGATCCTAACTTATGCGAATTCGATTCGATTTTCTTCGGATCCATCTATTGCGTAACTTGGGGGTGTTACAGTATTTACAATAAATTTTTAAAGAATGATTATGAACGTCATAAAAATGACATGAAAGATCACAAATGTGGAAAATATCCATTCATCTTAGCATAAACACTTCGAAAGAACCACCCGATTGATTATCTACTCATAACCATGCTACCAAAATAATTGAGCACCGTTACCAAATCTATACCATCCAATAAATCTCGTACAAATGACTCTCCCGTAGAATGAAATGTTCCTTTGCAACAATGAAATCAAAAAGGGTCCCCTCTGAAGCTTATTGTTTCAGAAGGGGAACCATTTACTCTCTTTATCCTCAGCCATAAAAAAAATGGTCCTCTATAATTCTGTCAGCGAAGTCATGACTCACAGGTACTCATCAAGGCTTTGTTTGATGCTTCGAAAGGGAGTTTCGGCTACTCATAAACGAGTTATCATTAAGTTTTTCCCTTTTACGAACTGTGTACATAAGAAATCATCGCAACAGTCCCCCGAGGGGCTGCAGGTTTTTTTTATGCACTCTCTACTTCTATCTTGTCTCCCCCCCGCCACATCCTTGCCTTGGGTCTTCAAGATATCGATCTATCCGGTTATGTACTGGGTAGGCAAAGGAAATTGCATCGTGTATGGAGAATTATAATTGTCTATGACCGTAACTGGGGAGGCCCGCGTATGGCATGCTGCTTGTTGCCAGTATGCCTCCTCGCCACGATTTCAGCATTTTTTCATCTTCTTTTATTTTTAGTCATCAAGAGCTTTGGCGGCATTTTCATCGTGTGTGCGATTTGGTTCCAAGTCATGTTTCTTTTTTTTTTTTTTTTTCGTCGTATGATAGTAATCGGTACTCATTTTTACTCTAATTTTTAGATAATTGTTGCTTAATGATTGCTGAAGACAGTCTCGAAATAATATTCCCCTTATTCAAGACTATTAGGCGTATTTCAATTACATTGCATAATTTATTTTGGAGAGACGAGCTATTGTTAGAGGGGACATCAAATAGTAGAGAGGTTAAGATAATCAGTGATGTTTTGGCAATAACTCAATCCTTATGGAGAAAAAAAAACCTAGCTATTATGGGTATTCACATTTTTGGATTTTTTTTTAAAAAACAATTTCAGTTCCAAAGACTTTAAATGAGTAATTAAATCATTAGCTTCTTTTTTTAATGCAAAGTCAACCTAGAGGAAAAGTTGCACTTTATTCTAGATTGGCTTTAATTAGCAAATTGTGATATAATCGTGTTAAAAATCCACAACCAGTATCATACCGGATAATTGTAACTTGGATATGAAACAACTTGTAGCATAACTGCGACTTTTCCAAGTCATGTTTTTTTTTCGTCGTAGGATTTCGAATGATGGTAATCGGTACTTATTTTTACTCTAATTTTTAGGTAATTGTTGCTTAAAGATTACTGAAGACAGTTTCAAAATAATATTCCCATATTCGAGACTATTAGGCGTATTTCCATTACATTGTGTAATTTATTTTGCAAGACGAGCTATTGTCAGAGTGGACATCAAAAAGTAGACGAGTTAAGATAATCAGTGACGTTTGGCAATATTTCAATCCTTACTACAAACAAAAACAAAACAAAAAGCTGTTATGGGTATTCAAATTTTTGCATTTTTTTAGAAAGCAAATTTTAGTTTCAAACACTTAAATGAGTGATTAAATCATTAGCTTCTTTTTAATGAAATGCCAACCTAGCTTGAAAAAGTTGAAGTTTATTCTAGATTGACTTTAATCAGCAGGTGTGATAGAATCATTTAAAAATCCACAGCCAGTATCACACCGTATGATTGAAACTTGGGCGTGAAACAACTTGTATCATAACTGCTACTTTTATCTTTTTATTTCAATAAAAAATTCTTCGATATAAAATACCAAATAATAACTTTAAGCAGTTTCGCGCATGGCAGGATACCTGACAAGCATGAAATCTTAACGATCTGCAAAGGAAAAAAACCCCTGCTATTATGTCATCATTTCTATTTCGTTTTTTCCGTTGTCAAACTTTTTGTATGTGATCAAGATTAGAATTTATTTCGTTTCTAGAACTTTTGAGTATACTCAGTTTTAAATATATCATAATGATATTAAATATTGATAATTGCTTATCGTAGTTTTCTGCTTAAAATCCATAGCGTTGTTTTTCGGGAAGAAAAAATAATTGACAGCATGTAATGCGCGGGTGATTAGCGGCTGTTGGCATACCATATAGCTTTCAAATTTGTTGTCATACCATGGCATGAAACTAACAAAATGTTTTCCAATACTTCGCAATATATATATATATATATATATATGTGTGTGTGTGTGTGTGTGTGTGTGTATGTGCGTGTGTTATAAATTTAAGTTAATGGAAACATATGCAAACATATTTCAGAACAATGCTGAAAATGAGAGGCAACATTTTTTCAACAAAATCAAACAGAAAGTCAGACCAGTACCAGCCTCATGCGCACTGTATATTCCTGTCTGTAATTCACACAGTTGTATAACCAGTAGGAGTAATTTTTGGTTGGAAAGTATGAAATATAGGGGCGTAATATTACTCGCGTCAGTAGCATACTTTAAGCTACACGTGCCACTAGATAGTGCAAAATAAGTAACAGTTCTTGCAAAATTGGAGCTACGTTTGCAACTGTGGCAGCTATGGAGACATTATGACGTCAAATTATTAGAAGAAACTAAGAAAAAGAAGTGGAGGGACTCGATTTTTAAAATCCCAGAGTCCCTTAGATCCTTAGCAGTAGCTGCCTTTCGCCTGGAGACTGAACATGATTGTCTCGCTAAACATCTACACAATATTGGTTAGAGAGTTGATGCAATTGGCATCCAGCGACTAGTTTTCTTTTATCTTTATGTAGTCATAGTTTTGATATAATTATTGTTATTGTTTTGTTTTGCTGTTTTGTACTCCACCTTTATGCTCCAATCTCATGCATCTGTGATGCATGGGTTCCAATGATGTAAAATCAAGTGCTTTTGCAATAAAAAAAAGTAAGAAACATACTGCATAATTCACAACGACATATGATCAGTGAATGACTAGCGGCTGTTTTTTGACATACCATATACCAATCAAGTTCTATTTACATAAAACCATAAAACGTTTATCGGTTTTAAAGAGAGTTTAAGATGCAACAATTTATGTATATATTTATGTGTGTTATAAATTTAAGATAATAAAAAAAAAGGAAAAAAAGATACGGAAGATTAGGAACTATAGTGAAAACTAGAGATGACATTTTTTCTACGATTTGTAATCCTTGTATTTGTTAGAAAGATGGTAATGTTGATTAGTATCATAATTATTAATTTAGCATTCTGCAACAGGTATTTCACTCTTATCTTATAACGTCATTTGATGCCTTTTTTATCCACTAGCATGCAGGATAGCCATCGCATTTTGTCTAATCTTGTAGAATTCTGACTTCCTTCAATCTTTCATAAATGTTATGTAGAAAATTGAAGGAAGGAAGTGGAATTATCTGGAAGATTGAAGCATTATATATATATATATATATAATATATATTATATATATATATATTAAGTATATATATATATATATATATATATTTTAGAAGATTGTTTATTTTTCCCTCACAAAGTTTTGTCAATTTTTGTTGGCAAAAAGCATTTTTAGATTTCGGTTTTATACAACTGTTTTTTAAAGAAATAATTTTTTTGAAACTTCCAGGGAAAAAAAATTGTCATTGATTGTATGCAGCGGCCTATAGACGGCAAGATTAAAGATTCTTAGCATGTAGTCCATTGATTATTAAAGTGCGTTGTATTTATAACCCTGAAGATGAGTTTATAAATACAACAATGTATAAAATAATTGTATACAAAGGTCCTTTATTTAGTGCAATCAGACTGAGTGATTAATTTGCCTTGTTACTGAAAGTTTGATCAAATTTCCGAAGTGAAAAGTAGTCGAAACTTCTGGATATTTCTTTATTTTCGAGAATCAGAGTAATTGATGGCTTGACCTATTATTTTCCTCTATTTGACTTGTGTTGAATTCGGTTTGCAGTCGAAATGCAACAATTTTCTCAAAAGAAAATGATGTCATCATGTTTGAGTAGTGTAATTATCTTTCGTATAAGGAGTGCCCCTAGGACTTTCAACATGTTGTCGATTGCTTGAAATTATTTACCTCAACTAAAGCAGTCTTTTGACAAATTTTTTAAATGCAGGGCAATAGATATTTGCATTAGTAATTTTGGGAAATTATTGTTGTTAAAAGTACTCAGAACTAATTATTATAATATAGAAGTAGTAAATATTTATTAGTAAGACATATTTTTATTATTAATCTATTTCACTAATTATTAGTAAAATTAATTTGTTAATATATTTTTATATTTTATAATTTTTTAAATTCATGAGAATAGATACTTGCATTAGTAATATTGGGAAATTAATAGTGTTAAAAATAATTAGAAATAATTATTACAGTATAAGAGTAGTAATTATTTATTAGTAAAATATATTTTTATTATTCATATATTTTATTAATTATTGCTAAAATTAATTTATTAATATATTTTATGAGTAAAATATATTTTAAGTGTTATTTAATGGTAGAGCATTAATTTGTAAGTCGGAATCAAATTTATGTAATGTTTATAATGCAAAGAGTGACATTTTTAAATGTTCCGAACACGTAATGGTACAAGAAGTTTATTATTTAATTAACTAGTAAGTACTAGTAAGTAATAATAATTCAAGTAGTTTCAATCACCAAGTAACTGCAAATACTTAATTACTTGATTTATTTAAATATTAATATATAAAGCAAGTATATATTAATTCAGCAACTATGTTAACGACATTTTTCGTATAAACCAACACGGAACCTTTCAATCTATGAAATAAGATGCGAATTGGAGTGTTTTTGAATTGTGCACATTTCTTTCACGTGAGCGACTCTTAATGTAAATATGACTTGATGAAACTAATTTCAATCAGTAAGTATACATTTGGTGAGAATAAAAATAAATAAAATAAATAAAAATAAAAATAAATAATAATAAAAAAAATTAAATAAATAATAAATAAATAATAAATTAAAAAAATTAAATAAATAATAAATAAATAAAAAATAAATAAAAAAAATAATTTTTTTACTAAAAAGCCTATAACATCCCAATCCCTTTTTATAATTGCTTTACATTATTTCCGTGATTTGAAAGCTGAATTACTCGGTATTTCCCGGCCTCATCTGAAAAGAAGTGATACAATAAGGATAAAAGAGATAACAAAATTTAATAATTAGAAAGTACAAAAAATGAATTTATTTTTATCAATATTTTATTTAAAAAAAAAATTTAAAAAAAAACACGCCTTCAGCATACAAGGGAAAAAAAAAAAAATCAATTAAAAATATTAGGCAATCGCTTGTGGATATAGTCTTAGTGTAATTAGTGTAAAATGGAATATCGGAATATTTTGACGCAAACTTTAACACCTCTTTTAAATCCTATATATTGGTCGTAATAGAAAATTGAAAATATCATTGTACTCAGGAAGTTTGGATGTATAAAAATCACTCACAAGAACACATACGAACCCTCCCATTAAATTGAGGGAATTAAGGGGTGGAAATTAGGGGAAAGAGGGAGAAATTCCAAATTATAAAGTAGCCTACGATTATACGTAGGCCAGAGCGAAACTTGAAAGCTCCTGGTAGCAAATGAATTAATTTAAATAAAGGACAAACAAACAGATTTTCAAATTTATATATTATATTATATTATTCCCCCCCTCCCCCCCGTTTAATGAATTGTATGAATGGTAGAATTTTGTTACTTAATTTTTTATAAATTAGGACACAAATCAAATATAAATAATTTCCAAAGAAAATATTTAAAGGGATGCATTTTAATATCAATATATTCAATAAAATTAATTTCCATCTGTAACTAGGAAACTTTAGATCATGTAACTTCCTAGCAAACTTTCTTTTACGATTATTATTAAATAACTTAATAAAAATATTGCTCATGCGAAACGTCTGGCACTCCGACTTTTAATAACAAGATATGTATTATCGGTTTGGTGAACTGAAAAACACTTGTTTACTTGGGAAGAACACGTTTGTCAACTAGCCTGTAACATCCCAATCCATTCTTATCAACGTTGGATTCCCAGAGAAAAAGAGAAGAATCCCCATAAAGAGCGGGAATGGATGGATTTATGGGGGGAAATTAATAAGAGTCTGAGGAGAGGAGGCACGAGAGGGGCAACGAGTTCTTCGTGAGGAGTGAGGAGGAGGAGGAGGAGTGAGGAGGAAAGTGGAAATAAATGACGTGACGACAGGCAAGTTGCCCCTCGTGGCGCCAACAATGGCTGCTTGATAAGGCTGAACGGAAATACAGCGTCTCCATTTACTGGATGGTCTTTAGACCATTCTTTCTTTTTCTACTCCTCTTTTGCTTTGATTATTGAGCCATTCGTGGAGTCAACAAGGCATATGGAAACACTTTTCTCTTCCTTTCTTTATTTCTCTTCTTTTTCTTTCTTTTCTGTCATAAGCTGTGAAGGAAATCGAGGTGTTTTTCTTTTTACTGTTCTTTTAAATCTATATTCCTCGTTTGTTTTTAAGGATTTGTTGATACTGTTTATTATTATTTTTTTATTTTAATTTTCTCTTCGTGAAGCTCGTGTCGTCATGGAGGGTTCAAGCGCGACGTAGAGTAATCAATCTCGGCGACTTGAAAAAGATCTCCGTCGTTAAGCGTCGTTTACGTTTTAAAGAGTTGATGAATTATCGAATTTTTTTTAATGCAAATTTTGTAGCATATCGAAATACAATGAATAGAACAGGTTCCCTACCTTTTTACCTTTGTGCCCTTAATTTTTATACAGGCCAAACATTTATTGGCGTAACTTTTTATTTACTAAACATTTTGGAACTTTAATAAAGAAAAATACTATCTTGTTAATGTCGATAATATAGGTTAAAATCTAAAATGTTGTTTCCTTTAACTTCTTTTTCGTCATTAAATATAGTAGTAACATTGTTATTTCTTCGGTTTATCTAACATCGTCAATATATGAACAGCTTTAAAACAGATTTGATGAACAGCTTGTTTTAAATCTATATACCTCATTTGTTTTTAACAATTTGTTGATACTATTTATTATTATTTTTTATTTAAATTTTGTCTCCATGAAGCTCGTGTCGTCATGGAGGGTTCAAGCGCGACGTGAAGTAATCAATCTCGGCGACTTGAAAAAGAGCTCCGTCGTTAAGAGTCGTTTTCGTTTTAAACAGATGATAAATTATCGAATTTTTTTTAATGCTAATTTTGAAGTATATCGAAATACAATGTATAGAACAAGTTCCCAATTTTTTTACTTTTGAGGCCTTTCTGGCCCCTTAACAAATGAAAGTACTACCTTGTTAATATTGGTAATATATGAGGTTAAAATGTAAAATATTTTTCCCTTACCTTTTTTTTCGTCATTAAATATTGTAGTAACCTTGTTATTTCTTCAGTTTATTTACATCGTCAATATACACTGAAGTGACAAAAGTTATGGGATACCTCTTAATATCGTGTTGACCCTCCTTTCGCCCAGCGAAGTGCAGCAACTCGACGTGGCATGGACTCAACAAGTCGTTAGAAGTCTTCTGCAGGAATATTGCGCCATGTTGTCTCGATAGACGTCCATAATTGTGAAAGCGTTGATGGTGCAGGATTTTGGGCACGAACAGACCTCACGATGATGTCCCATAATTGCTCGATGGGATTCATGTCGGGCGATCTAGGTGGCCAGATCATTCGTTGGAATTGTCCAGAATGTTCTTCAAACCAATCGCGAACAGTTGTGACCCGGTGACATGGCGCATTGTCATCCATAAAAATCCCATCGTTGTTTGGGTACGTGAAGTCCATGAATGGCTGCAAGTGATCTCCAAGTAGCTGAACATAAGCATTTCCAGTCAATGTTCGGTCCAGTCGCACCAGAGGACCAAGTCCATGCCATGAAAAAAACAGCCCACACCATTACGGAGCCACCACCAGCTTGAACAGTGCCTTGCTGACAGTTTGGGTCCATGGCTTCGTGGGGTCTGCGCCACACTCGAACCCTACCATCAGCTCTTACCAACTGAAATCGTGACTCATCGGACCAGGCCACGGTTTTCCATTCATCTAGGGACCAACCGATATGCTCACGTGACCTCGAGAGTCGCTGCAAGCGATGTCGTTCTGTCATTAAAGGCACTCGAGTCGGTCTTCTGCTGGAATAGCCCAAGAAAGCCAAATTTCTCCGCACAGTTCTAACAGACAAGTCCCTTGTACGTCCCACATTGATTTCTGCGATTATTTGACGCAGTGTTGCTTGTCTGTTAGAATTTACGACTCTTTGCAGACGCCGCCGGTCTCGGTCGTTAAGTGCAGGCGGTCGACCACTGCACTGTCCATGGTGGGATGTTATGCCTGAAATTTCATACTCTCGGCACACTCTTGACACAGTGGATCTGGGAATGTTGAATTCCCTAACAATTTCCGAAATGGCATGACCCATGCGTCTAGCTCCAACTAACATTCCGCGTTCAAAGTCTGTTAATTCCCGTCGTGCGGTCATCATCACGTCAAAACCTCTTCACATGAATAACTTGAACAGAAATGAAAGCTCTGCGAAAGCACTGCGCATTTATACCTGTTCTACGCGATGCTATTGCCATCTGAAAATTTGCATATTGCTATCCCATGACTTTTGTCATTTCAGTGTATGTTTATTTAACACCATCAATATATTTAGCTACAATTACTTTTTTCATTCCACTTGATTGGAGGGACTAGTGTTCTGGTGCTCGGTGCTACAGATTTCGGTTTCGAGTCTTAGCGGTGCTATTGATTTTTTTTTTTTAATTTTAACTTTGTTTCCATAAAGCTCGTGTCGTCATGGATAGTTCAAGTGCGACGTGGAGTCATCAATCTCGTCGACTTGAAAAAGATCTCTGTCGTTAAGAGTCGTTTACGTTCTAGAGAGGTGATGAATTATCGAATTTTTTTTAATTCAAATTTTGAAGCATATCGAAATACAATGAATAGAATAGGTTCCCAAACTTTTTCTTTTCGAGCCTGTAATTTTTATACTGGCCAAACATTTGGCGTAACTTTTTATTCACGAAACATTTTATCAAACATTTACTGGCTCCTTAATAAAGGAAAATACCATCTTGCTAATGTTGGTAATAGAGGTTAAAATCTAAAATGTTGTCTCCCTTTACCTTCTTGTTCGTTATTGAATATCGTAGTAACCTTGTTATTTCTTCAGTTTATTTAACATCGTCAATATATGGACAGCAGGATGAACAGATTGTTTTAAATCTATATTCTTCATTTGTTTTTAAGGATTTCTTGATACTATTTATTATTATTATTTTTAATTTTAATTTTCTTCTCCATGAAGCTCGTGCCATCATGGATGGTTCAAGCGGGACGTGGAGTAATCCAACTCGGCGACTTGAAAAAGATCTCCGTCGTTAAGAGTCGTTTTTGTTTTAAAGAGGTGATAAATTATCGAATTTTTTTAATGCAAATTTTGAAGCATATTGAAATAGAACAGCTTCCCAAACTTTTTACTTTTGAGCCTGTAATTTTTATACTGGTGTAACATTTTATTTACTGAACATTTTGCCAAACATTTACTGGTCTCTTAATAAAGGAAAATACTATATTGTCAATGTTGGTAGTAAAAGTGGTTAAAATCTAAATTATTCGTCCCCACCCCCTTAACTTCTTTTTCGTCATTAAATATTGTAGCAACCTTGTTATTTCTTCAGTTTATCTAACATCGTCAATATATGAACAGTTTTAACAACAGTTACTTTTCTCCGTCTATTACATTGGAGAAGATTAACGCTCTGGTGCTCGGTGCCACAGATTTCCGGTTCAAGTCCAGCAGTGTCATGGATGTTTGTAGTGGTGTGGAATCCACTTTAAAACATAAGTTCCTGTCTAATATGACTGTAACACATTGGGTGTATAGCTGACAACCCTACCCCACAAAAAGAAAAAAATCTCATGTTTAGGATTTTGCCAGTATTCAGACGGCCATGGTCCATCGTAGGCCATTGAAGAAGATGATTAGAGAAGAGAGTTGAATACCTGTGCACGTAATACACATCTGCTCAGAATCAAATAATAGAAAAGGCCTCATAAAGTTAACAGAAATTAAAAATATAAAGCAAACATTTAAAAAGAGGAGAAAAAAAAAAGAAATCAAATTAAAAATAATAATAAGTTATTACCCGCCAATCAGGGAGCAGAAGTTTAGGCTTCTGATTAGATGACGTTCTCAGACATGTGATGTTAGTATCCAGCGGGAATCCAGCTTTACAACTTAATTAGAAATGTGGTGTGATTTAGTAACAGATGGATTCCTACCAGATATTAAGATCGCATGTCGTACAATGTCAGTCATTCAGCAGTCTGAATGGGTAGGAGATCAAACTTCTTATTGCTTAATATTCTGCTACCTGCGATCTTGGTAATCCAGCTTATATAGCCAGAAAAACTCCCCTTCTGGTATAAATTCGTTGATGTTAAAAATGATAAAGAAAATATCAGGTTAGTGGAGTGCGCTGGGAAACTGTAAAAGAAATGAATATCTTTGATGCTGTGTGATTTAAAATTGAGAATTCTTAAACAATACAGAATAATTATTAGTAATTTTTGTATTCAAGATAATCAATGCTTGAACCCATCAAGACCTTTTTTCCATATACATATATTTTTTAAATTATTTAATTGACTTAAAGGAATTTCATTTCTTTTTTTTTTCCCCGTAGGAAATACTTTTTTCCCATTAAGGATGTTGCATCTCATTGTTTTAGAATATTCCTTAATTCTAAAATTCCAGACTAAGAAGAACCACTTTTTTTCTAAACAATATATTTCAAGCAAGTCACTTTTTTTCCCATTGTCAAGAAAAACTAAAAATTTTAAATAAATTATGCAAAGAATTATTTACGTAATTGAAACATTTATTTTTTAATTTTTTAGACATATTAATATGGAAAATGATTTTGAAATTTTTCCTGCTTTGCAGATGATATTCAATCCCATTGCATAAACTAAAGAATAAAGCGGAAATATACGGTGCTGTAGAAAAGAACAGTACCATCGCAATTTAGGATTTTTTTTTTTTGTGTGTGTGTATTTAAGAACCAAGAAATTTATTTCTATAACTTTTTCTACATTTATTTATTTATTTAATATGATGAGTGATTTCACTATAAAATAAATTAATTTGATTTCATTTTACAGCTTGCCATTAGTATTGTATTCCAAATTCTGTTCCAAAATTCGGAAACAACATCGTGAAATCAAATCCTTTGATGCGCTCCTTGAAAAGTGACCGATGAGGAGTTATCTCTCTTTGGAGGACTCTTTATCTATTTGGAATGAGTCATCTTCTCATAAAATTATTATCTAATGAATCATTATTTACCGTAAGCATATATTGTTGCATAAACTACAGATTTTTGGAATGGAAACATTTCACGATGAATTAAATAGGAAAATCTGAATCTGAAGGTTATAATACTTTAATTTATGTAATTCAATTACGTTTTTTTACTTTACATACTATTGAAATTTTAATTTTATTTTGATATGCATGCAGTTAAAAAATAAGAAAAAAAAAGAAAGCTACATCAAGAGCATTTATAAACTAAATGACTTACAGTAAAAAATAAATAAATATAAAAATGATAGCTTAAATTCAGTTTGTTTTAGCTGCAAATTTTGATTACTAATGCACATAGTTAATCATCATCATTAGTGACTTAACAGCCCTATGGTGGGCCAAGCCATTTTGCTTTCTGCCAGATTTCGAGACAAATATTTTGTTTTTACGGATAGGGTTGTCAGCCCCACGCCCAACACTACTCTACAGTCATATTAGACAGGACCTACAGTGGATTCCGAACTAATACAAATATCCATGACACCTCTGGGAATCTAATCCACAACCCGTGGCACCGAGAGCCACAGCATAATTAATAGATGTAAAAATTTTACAAAAAAGGAGTTTAAATAAATAATTGCTTTAGAATAAATTTAAGAATGCTAATATCTTTATCTTTCGGCAATAGGTATTGCGAAATGTCAATTTTTATGACATACATATTATTACGATGGGGCACTGCCCGACTCGTGGCTCATTGACAACATGTGCCATTAGTGAACATTAAGGCTGAGGTTCAGTACGCTGGCGGCTTTGTTGTAGACACTGTTTCAAAGAACGGGGAGACTCGATGGCATTTGTGATGTTCAGCATATTGCCTCATAAGTCAGACTACCTAGTGGGTTTTCTTCCATACGATACGCAAATGCGGCGTAGTTTCCCCCTAAAAGTCCTCCTTCTTCAGTGTCACGGAGCGAAGTCAGATTTTTATCTACGGGTGCTCCATCACAACAGAAGATGCCCTCTTCCCTCCATCCATGACTACTCATTTGGTGCCTGTCCCTAGATGCCAGACACTGAGGATTAGTCAATAACAACAAAAATGGGACAATATAATAATTTTTCAATATTATTATTAAAGATGTAATAAATATTCAATATTATTAATATTCAATATTATTATTTAAAGATGTAATAAATATTCAATATTATTAATATTCAATATTATTATTTAAAGATGTAATAAATATTCAATATTATTAATATTCAATATTATTATTTAAAAATGTAATAAATATTCAATATTATTAATATTCAATATTATTAAAAGATGTAATAAATATTCAATATTATTATATTCAATATTATTATTTAAAGATGTAATAAATATTCAATATTATTAATATTCAATATTATTATTTAAAGATGTAATAAATATTCAATATTATTAATATTCAATATTATTATTTAAAGATGTAATAAATATTCAATATTATTAATATTCAATATTATTATTTAAAGATGTAATAAATATTCAATATTATTAATATTCAATATTATTATTTAAAGATGTAATAAATATTCAATATTATTAATATTCAATATTATTATTTAAAGATGTAATAAATATTCAATATTATTAATATTCAATATTATTATTTAAAGATGTAATAAATATTCAATATTATTAATATTCAATATTATTATTTAAAGATGTAATAATAATATTTTCAATATTATTATTACATCTTTAAAAATAATAAATTATAACTATCTCTCTAAAAACATCAACCTGCTGACTTTTTAAAAACTTTTTTTTTTTTTTTTTTTTTTTGAGTGTGTGTATAGAGACTTCCCTTTTCAATAATAACTTTTGCTATTTGTTTACTGTAAATAGATAATTTAAGATCATTTTAAGTGACTTCAAACACGTGTAATTTTTAATAATAAGAATATAATTATTATTATTATTAATAATATTTAGAATTGTTAATAATAAGAATGAAAATCTTTTAAAAAAGTAGTTATTTTCGGAGCATATTTAAATGATTATCATATTGTCGTAATTTTCTAGTTTTATCTCTAAATATGTTATCATATTTGTATTGGGAATTAAAAAAAAAAAAAAAACATGTATTTTTAAGTGTTGTTTATATTTGAATTTGTTTTGAGATAGCAATAAATTTGCATCGTAAGCAAAAAGTTAAATAATAATTTAAATAAAAACAAATTACTTAAAAATTCAGTGCTGATAATCGTATCTAAAATTTCATACATAAAAAATATCTTTAACTACATTTTTCCTTAATACTTTTAGCCATTTATTTACAGTAAATAAACGATATAAGATAACTTTAAATTACTTTGTTCAAATAAACATGTAGAACTTTTATTTTAAACTAATTATTTTTTTTACCATATTTAAATTACTATCATAATGTTGTAAGCTTCCATTAATTTTATCTCTAAATATTGTATCATTTTTTATTAAGAAATTTTTATGTTGGGATTTGTTTTCGGTTTGTAGTAATCTTAAATGAATTTGCATCGAAAGCAAGAGGTTGAATAAACATTTTAATCTTCAAATTACTTCAGATTTGAGTGCCAATAATTATAACTAAAATAATATAAAATGTATATATCGTTAATTGTTTGCTGTCCATTAAAATTAATTAATACCTAAAAAAATATTACATATATAGTCTAAAATATTAAGTAATTTTTATTTATTCACAGTTGGACACTTTACAATTTTGTAGATTGATATAATTTCATATAGATTTATATAATATAATGTAGACTGATATAATTTCATGTAGATTGATATAATATAATGCAGATTGATATAATATCATGTAGACTGATGTAATTTCATATAGATTGGTATAATATAATTTCATGTAGATTGATATCATATAGATTGATATAATTTCATGTAGATGGATATAATATCATGCAGGTTGATATAATTTCATGTAGATTGATATAAAATCATGCAGGTTGATATAATCTCATGTAGATTGATATAATATCATATAGTAGATTAATATAATATCATGTAATTTTTTTTTCTTCCCGAATATTTCTTTTAGTTCAAATATTGATTGGTATCAGGTTAAAAAATCAATGGTCAAATCATTATTGTCACCTAAGAATAAGTGTTTTATAAACCAAAGAACTCTAATACAACTGAAAAGTATTTACTAAGCAAAAAATTTTTAAAATTTAAAAATTTTTAATTAAAATTTTCCGAATTTTATTTATTTATTTTTTTTTTGCATTAAAAATCCGTTATTAAAGCTGAAATGTGTTAATGTAATATTATTCTGCACTCATATTTGATAATAAAAAAAAATAACCTTTATACAAATAATAAAATTTCATATCAGAAAAACTTAACTAATTTCCTTATAAAATGACATACATAGAAAGGGATTTCAATTACTAGAGATAGAATTTTATAGTTTCGTGTTTAAATGCCAGTTTTGAAATAGAAAGATTTTTCCATTATTATAGCACTGAACACATTTATAGTACGTGGATAACTAGTGAACGATGAAATCACATGGATTCAAACACAGTACACAGTGGTATGATAGAGTAGCAGGGTAATTTCGGAAGAATTTTAATTTCTATAAAAATAATTTTAATTTCTTATAATTAAAATTTTAAATTGCATAATATTAAATAAAAATTAGATGTAAAATTCTACAATAACTATTAATTTTTTTCTTTGAAAATTTCTTTGGACCGCGTATATCTGACTAGCACCCTTAACATGTAATCGATTCGTCCATTTCCGCCTTTTAAACCGTGTGGATGTATGGATGGGAAAAAATGTTGGACTAAAACTAACAACAAAATCATCTTTCGTTTCTAGACCGCAATCTGGAAGTCATCTACAATTTTACCAAAACCACATATGCGGGTAGACTGTAATTTTGAAACACATGAGACTCATCATGAAAAATGTAGATTGATTGTTTAGCCTGTAATTAAACTGTCATTTTAGAGATCTAAAACTAATATTTGTCAAAGACTGCGGTGTAACTGAAACAAGAAAACCAACAATCCATGTTAGCTACCATTATTTAATGTGGATAGTTAAACAATTATAGTTTCTATATTAATATCTTTGAATTACCTCTTTATTTCGCGTACTGCAATCTATATTGTTATTAAAAATTATACACCCCCCTATAATAATTCAATGTTTTTAATTTCATTTATAAAATGTCTACTAATTTCATGTATAAAATTAAAAAATTTATAAAAATATTCTTGCATTTATAACAAAGTTCTTTGTTTTCTTTTCCTACCGTTTAAAAATAATATGCTATAACATTTTTTCCCCTATACATCAGTGAACTTTGTGTCCAATTTATGTATAAGGTGGGGATTGTATATTTATATGTAGTAAACGCTTACACGGCCAAATACCGCTCTTTAATCTGACAATAGTTAAACGTCCGTTAGCTTTTTCTCCCTAGCGCGCATGCTCATAGGAAACATTATAGATACGCATGCGCGCTAGGGAGAAAAAGCTAACGGACGTCCTACGGTAACTAACGTACGGTATGCAAAAACTCTCTATTCTTTTAAAGAGAGAATATAAAGTTCGGCACTTTATATAATCTAGCACCGATGGAGCCGTTCGCTTTTGGATTATTTGTTCTTATTGGTTTATTTAAATTTCTTTCATGTGCTTTTTTTATAAAATCGTTTGGAATTCTAAAGGTTTTTTTTTTTTTTTTTTAATTACTTAAAGATTTCTTTCATGTGCTTTTTTATAAAATCGTTTTAGAATTCTAAAGGTTTTTTTTTTTTTTATGTTTTTAATTATTTTTTTCATGGGCTTTTTTTATAAAATCGTTTAGAATTCTAAAGGTTTTTTTTTTTTTTTTATGTTTTAATTACTTAAAGATTTCTTTCATGGGCTTTTTTTATAAAATCGTTTGGAATTCTATAGTTTTTTATTTTATTTTTTAAAATTTCTTTCATGAATTTTTTATAAAATCGTTTGGAATTCTATAATTTTTTTAAATTTATTTTTTTTTAAATTTCTTTCACATGCCTTTTTTTATAAAATCGTTTGGATTTTATATATTTTTCAATTTTATTTTTTTTAAATTAAGTTTTTTTCTCACGTGCTTTTTTTTATAAAATCGTTTGGAATTTTATAGTTTTATTTATTTATTTTTTTAATCTGCTTTCTTTTTTCAGGTTTGAAAGAAAACTGACGAATATAATTTATTACCTACATACGATTTATTGATACGTTTTCTTTCTTTGTTTATTTAAGGTTGCTTTTATGAGTTTTGTTCTTACATTAAATTCTAAATTTTATGAGTAACCAGTATAACGGCCCAGCCGATTAAATTTTATTATTTTTTATTTTTAAAAATATTATAGCATTAATTTTTCAATTAAATGTTAGTACTAACTTTAAGAAAATCATTTAAGTCAATTTAAAAATTGGAATTTATGTCCCATTTTTATTTGAACACTTAAGTATATTATTTCCACCAGATTACCAAACAAAGTGTATTTCGATGAATAACTTTTGATAAATTGGTCTGTTACTACACATTTATTTTACTTATCCTATAAGACGATTGGGAATTTCAATGCACACATTGAGGATACATGAAGAATGTTCAAAGCAAAAAAATATTTGCCATACCTTTTCCATCACGATATCACCATGTTTACTTTTACGAGGTATTATTACACAGCCAACCTGCATGCAAATGATGGATGTATAGTTGTAGCAGATTGGACAGCAAGCGTGAAAAATATTTGCCATACTTTATCACGTACAGACAATATTGACTTTTATGATGTGCAATTCCTTTTACGTGTTGGAATGTCTGAAACATGTCCACTGATAGCGAAAAAATCTTTCATGGCTTGATGCTTCGCCTAAAAAAAAAAAAGCAGAATAGTTGTAGCAGCACATCTTTCTCTCAACTCCCCTCTTGGAACGTTATCTACCCCAGACATGTCCCACTTCACGCTATAACCTCGTGTTCCATTCACCCCCAAAAGATTTTAGATATATCTTGAAGGGGAGGGGAGCATCCCACCCGACCCTGGTCTGAAGCATTTTGGGTGAACATCAGTCATAATAGAGTTCACAGGCTATAACTTAAGGTCAAACTCGGGGCTGTTTGTTTTGGAAAATCTATTATCTCGTCTTTTTCATTTTTCTTCTTTTACTTTCTTTTGGGTCGTTTAAAATTGTTTCTTAAGATGAATGTGTTTCTGAGAGTTGACGCATCGCAGTTTGGGGGAAAAGCGTGTTTCCCGTAAACGGTTTCTTATGTAAACAAAAAGGATGAACCCAAAGCAATGGCGAAGTTCAGAATTTTCTTGGGTTTTTTTTTTTTTTTTTAGTATTTTTTATCTGTTGAAGAAGTGAGTTAGGATTGGATTTCGGGCTGGAAAAGAAAACAGAATTTATGTTACAGCTATCAGTTTCTTTTCTTTCTTTCTTTCTTTTTTTAACATGAAGAATGCACTAAGATTAAATACCTTTATGTTTTAAATACACATGCCTATTTTAAAAAGAAAGAAATGAAGTGGTTTCTCTGTTCTACTAGTGTGTCCAAGAAGTACGACCCATTTTCAATTTAAAATTCCACGGACCTTATGGAATTTCAATTTTTCTTTTCTTTTTTAGGTTGCTGGCCCTGTCCTTGACATCTGTGTGAAATGTGACGTCAAAATATTCATTAGTGTTTGAGTTACGCTTGGTTTCGTGAGACGCTAAAACTGATTATGGCGATTTTTGAAATGTCTGAATGAATTGAGCAAAGAACTTGCATTTAATTTTGTTTACGGAAACGTATAGAATGTTGCAGAAGGCATTCGGTGAGCATTCCTATATCAGAAACAAATGTTTACAAGTGGTATAAACCGTTCAAAGTAGCAGAGAACACGTTGAAGGAGAAGAGCCCTCTGGTCGACCATCCACCTCAACCGACGAAGCTCACATCCAAAATATTAAAGTTTTGGTGCTTGCAAACCGTCTATTTAATAAAAACTGTTTATAAAAATTCCTTTTCTATTCAAAACTTTTTAAAGAAGCCGTTGGTATTCTTTATCTGTTGCTGAAGTGAGCTAGGATTGGATTTCAGGCGGGAAAAGAAAACAGAATTTACGCCACAGCTGTCAATTTCTTCTTCTTTTTTTTCTTCTTGTTATCAAGAAGAATACACTAAGATACTTTTATATTTTAAATACTTTTATATTTTAAATAAAGATACAAATTTTTAAAAGAAAAAATTATTCTGGTTTCTCTGTTTTACATGAATACATTTATATGCTATGTTTTTTATTCAAAACGTAACAATAAATTTTCATAAACGAAAAGAAAATATATTTTGGAAGGAAAAGGAAAGGAAAAATGGAAAAGGAAGAAAAGGAAAAATGTAATGAAAACCCTTTTTAAAATTCCTTTTTCTATTGAAATTTTTTTATAAAAGTCAAATTATGAAAAAAATTATTTATCAATTATGTTTTAGAAAGAAAAAGCTAGAAGAAAAAAAAAATTTGCTAAACTAAAATTACAGTGAATAAATTATTTGAAATATTATAATTTTTAGTTAAAATAAAATAACATTTTGGTAGACGATAAAAATTGCAAATGGAAATCATTTTTTTTTCGCCGTACTTAAATACTTTCATATTTTAAATAAACTTATCAATTTTTAAAGGAAAAAAAAGCTCTAGTTTCTCTGTTTTACATGAATATATTTATATGTTTATGTCATAATTTTTTATTCAAAATGTAACAATAAATTTTTATAAGCGAAAAAGAAAATTATTAATGAAAACCGTTTTTAAAAATTCCTTTTTTTATTCAAAATTTTTAAAAGAAGCCTTTGGTATTCTTTATCTGTTGATGAAGTGAGGTAGGATTGGATTTCGGGCGGGAAAGAGAACAGAATTTACACTAGAGCTATCAGTTTCTTCTTCTTTTTTCTTTTCAGATTCTTCTATTTTTTTTTATCACGAAGAATACACTAAGATTAAATACTTTTATCTTTTTAATAAAGATACAAATTTTTAAAGAAAAGAAACACACTGGTTTCTTTTTTTACATGAATAAATTTATATGCCTATGACATATTTTTATTCAAAATGCAACAATAAATTTTTTGCAAAAGAAAGGATAAAATATTTTGGAAGGAAAAGGAAAGGAAAGAAAAAAAAATGGAAAAAGAAGGAAAGGAAAAATGGAAAAGGAAAGGAGGAAGGAAGGCAGAAAAGGAAAAATTTAATGAAAACCCTTTTTAAAATGTATTCTTCTATTAAAAATTTTTTAAAGAAATCTTTTAGAAAATTCTTGAAAAATTATTTATCAATAATGTTTTAGAAAGCAAAAGCAATAGAAAAATTTTGTAAATCTAAAATTATAGTGAATAAATTATTTGAAATGTATTTGATGTATTTCAATTTTTATTTAAAATATAATAACATTTCTGTAGACGGTAAAAATTACAAATGGAAATCATTTTTGTTTTCGCTGTATTTAAATACCTTTATAATTTAAATAAACATACCAATTTTTAAAGTAAAGAAAAGCTTTGGTTTTACATGAATACATGTATTGGCTTATGTCATATTTTTTATTCAAAATGTAACAATAAATTTTTATAAGCGAAAAGGAAAATTATTAATAAAAACCGTTTTTAAAATTCCTTTTTCTATTCAAAATTTTTATAAGAAAGAAAAAAATCTGGTTTCTTTGTTTTACATGAATACATTTACATGCTTATGCCATATATTTTATAAAAAATTTAGCAATACCTTTTTATAAACGAAAAGCAAAATTATTAATGAAAAAAATTTAAAAAATTCCTTTTTCTATTCAAACTTTTTATAAAGAAGAAAAACTTTGGTTTCTCTGTTTTACATGAATACATTTACATGCGTATGTCATATTTTTTTATAAAAAATGTAACAATAATTTTTTATAAACGAAAAGGAAAATTATTAATGTAAACCGTTTTTAAAAAATTACTTTTTTTATTCAAAATTTTTAAAGAAGCCTTTTAGAAAATCCTTGTAAAAATATTTATCAGTACTGTTTTAGAAAGAAAAAGCAATAGAAAAATTTGGTAAGTCTAAAACTACAGTGAATAAATTATTTGAAATATATTTGACCTATTATAATTTTTATTTAAATATAATAATATTTCTGTATCTATCCAACCTATCCTAATCAACCTATTCAACCTATATGCTTATTCAACCTTTTCCAGGATATTGTGTTATTCCTAGTAAAAACGCTTTCCAAATGACAAAAGAGGTGAAATATGAAATTCATTAATGTAAAAAAAAAAATAATAAAAACTAATAATTATTGCATAACTTTTTTTTTCAGCTAAAAAACAGAATTCTTTCTCTATCTTTTCTTTTTTCCTCCTACACAGCAATATTAGAGACAGCAGAGTGATAATTTAATAAAGTACAACAGTTTTATAATATAAATATATATATATATATATATATATATATTAAGATGAATTGAACTTGGTGCATTTAGATCGAAAAACCCTGTAACATGAAGTTCAGTATTGTTATTGTTCTCAAATGTTAGGCACTTTGATCCAGAAAAGTAGAACGTGTAGCAGTTTCAGTTTTATCCAGCGTGTATTGCTGGAAAGCCTACTACACTGCATTTATATTTTGCTATCACAATTTTGAGCAAACACTCCCAAAGGTAAAATTTGAGTATTGGATCATCTTCCCCTACAACAACAAAGGGACATTTGCTTTACGGATTCATTGTCTCTATCCGTAGTCTAGATACAGAAACTTTCGGTTTGACGTCACTGGTAGGTATTTACTAGTTCGCAAACCAAAGGCGCTATCCACCTGGCCGCTCTATCTTGAAGTTTAGAACTGAAATCAGAATTTCGGCTTAAAGCTCAGAACTAAAATCAGAATATCAGCTTAAATCTTTGAATTGAAACCAGAATTTCTCTGAATTCCATCTTAAAGCTCAGAATTAAAATCAGAATATCAGCTTAAAGCCTAGAATTGAAATCAGAATTTCTCTGAATTCCATCTTAAAGCTCGGAATTTCTCAGATTATCAGCTTAAAGCTAAGAATCAAAATCAGAATTTCAGCTAAAAGCTTAGAACTGAAATCAGAATTTCAACTTAAAGCTCGGAACTAAAATCAGAATATCAACTTAAAGCTTAGAACTAAGATCAGAATTTCATCTCAAAGCTCAGAACTAAAACCTAAATTTTAGCTTAAAGCTCAAAACTGAAATCAGAATTTCAGCTTGAAGACGAAAAAATCTATGTATAAAATTATTTCTAAGACTAACGAAGTACATCATTATTTTGAATTCATTGGGAGAAAATTCCTTGTTTGTAGCAAAATACACACAATTTCAATATTAACATTCTTCCATCAACTTACACAAATAGTCTCTTCTTTTTACTTTTGAAACTCGTGGTAGTTAAAACTTAACTAAAGCTTTATCGCACAAAAAGTTTTGATTTTGAAGTTTTTACTTTTTAAAGTATAAATAAACTATCATTAAAAATACTTGCAACGCCCCTTACGTTACATAAATAGACCGAGTTGAAGAGAAAAGATTTTAAAGATCGTGTTTTTATTTTGATCTTGAAACATCTTTTAAAAACAGCCTTTGAAAAAAAAGTAACAAAACATTCAGTCGTTAAATCACATCTAACATTGAAAGGATTATAACAATGTTGTATATATTTCTATTCTTTCACAAGAATGTTTTGGATTTACGCTTGCTATACTTTTTTCAAATATTTAAACCTGTTATTTATTTTATTTTTCTCTAAAAACTATCATCGTTTCTTTTATTGCCAACATTTGCTTGATGAACTACATTCAGTGTTTTCAAGACCAGTTTTTTTAAAAAAATTTTTAAGTAGTTCGGTATTTTTTCTTTCCAATCTTTAGATGATATAAACAACTAAACCAGTTTTACTGTTTTAAGCAAGACATTAACTACGATAAACGATCAAATTTCGAAAATATTCTCAGTTAAGGGTTGAGCATAAAATTAAACACTCCTTTTTCTTACATAAGTTTCTTTTTTTAAAGAAATTAAATATTAAAAATGCCTCACTGAATTCATTAAAAAGGTAGAGAAAAAATTGATAATATTTATATAACTGTTTACACACACATGTATATATATAAATATATATCTACTCTCTCTCTCTATATATATAGAGAGAGAGAAAGAGACAGAGAAATACATATATTTCATAGAAAATTACTTTAAATTTACTTTTTTTTTTACTTTAAATTTTTTATTTACTTTTTATTACTTAATTACTTTACTTTAAAACTACTTTTAAATTTACTTACTTTTAAAATTACTTTAAGATAAACGAAGAGAATATTGGAAGCAATTTTTAAATTAAAATATTTCAATAGAATAATAAAAAAAATTGATTGTTGTTAAAAAAAATCTATGAGGCTATTTAAAAAACAAGTCAAAACAAATGAAAGATGCATACAGAAAAATTGATCCGGAAAAAAAATTTTTCCCAATGCAATTGTGCTTCCTCCTACTTGCCCTGGAAATACTTGCCTCCTACTTGCCCTGGACTTGCTATAGTGTTCAGGAGAAATGGTCAGTCGGTCTCGAGACTCTCACCCTAGAGAAAATACTGTGCAACCTGCTCTCCCGCTGAGAAACGTAATTTATAGTCTCTTATCCCGAGAGGAAATCTAACTTATTTAGAGTATTCCAAAGCTTTAGTGTGCCTACAGACTCTCACTAGGAGAGGAAGTATATTTCGCACACCCTGCACGTAGCTGAGTTCCGGATTTACGACTCAGAAGAGCTATCCTACCACGAATCTATAATTATCTGTCTTTAAATGTGTTGAATATTATATGTGTGTGGTGTTTGTGCTTGTGCATATAAAGGTGCGAATTCTCCACGCTGGGCTTCAAGTATCTCAACCAACCACACCCAGTTACAATCTGGTTGCCCAACCTTCACACTATACTGATAAATTTTTATTTTGCATGTGAAGCGTCGGTGAGTTAAAACACTGATGAATGTGTATGTACCGTTGAACATTGAGTACTTAACAGAAAATTTTTTTTTTTTTTTTCAATTTTCATCAGTATTTTAATTTGCAAATATTTAATTCACTGTAGCTCAATCACCGATTGTGCTGAAAAGAAAACAGCTGTTTTAAAAGCGAAAGTGGACGAATCGATTATTTGTTCGAGATGCCGGTCTGACATACGTGACGCAAAGCAGAATTAAAAAGAAAAAATTTAATAGTTACTGCAGAATTATTTTCATCTAATTTTTTTATTTTAATTAAAATTTAATTTTTTGTTTATATTTACTTCAATTTAATTTTTATTCATATCAATTTTAATTTAATTTTTTATATTAATTTAAATTTAATTTTTTATTTATATTAATTTCAATTTAATTTTTATTCATATAAATTTTAATTTAATTTTTTACATTAATTTTAACTTAATTTTTTAATATTAATTTTAATTCATTTTTTTATTTATATTAATTCTAATTTAATTTTTTATTTATATCAATTTTAATTTAATTTTTTATTTATATTAATTTCAATTTAATTTTTATTCATATAAATTTTAATTTAATTTTTTACATTAATTTTAACTTAATTTTTTAATATTAATTTTAATTCATTTTTTTATTTATATTAATTCTAATTTAATTTTTTATTTATATAAATTTTAATTTAATTTTTTATTTATATTAATTTCAATTTAATTTTTATTCATATAAATTTTAATTTAATTTTTTATTTATATTAATTTTAATTTATTGTTTTAAAAATTTAGTTTCAATTTAAAATTTTAAATAATAAAAATGTTAAAATTTAATTTAGATTTAAATTTTTCAATAATAAAAATTAAAAAATATTTATTCTAATTAATATTTCTCTGAAAATTTCTCCCCATTATGCCGCTCTGTTTGGATCCGTCCGTCCGTTTTTGGCAACTTGCCAATTTTCCACTATACCTGTTTTTTCCACTATACCTAATTTTTTCACTATACCTTGTTTTTCGAACTATACCTGTTTAACTCTCATAAGCCTGAATGATCGAGTGGCTAGCAATCTGGCGCTCGGTACAACAGGTTTCGGGTTCGAGTCCCGGCGAGGACATGGATGTTTGTAGTGGTTCGGAATCCACTTTAAACTGTAGGTCCCAGTCTGTTTAGCCCTTGTGCGCAGAAGATGACCGTAGAGCGACAAACCAAACCCATAAGAAGCAGCTGTTTTAATCATCAAGTGAAACATAGTTTAATTCATCAAGTAACAAAACAACCCTAATAATAAAACCTGCTTAATTCTGCTACAAAACTTCAAGTAAACCGCTCCCAATTAGCAAAACTATGATGAACTCATTACAGATTTTCCAGTACCTAATCAAAGCAATCATCATGTGAAGAAAAATTATTTTAAATATTCCTCGTCTAAGCGATGGGAAAATATTTCTCTTAACTGCATTCCAAAATGGCGTACACTTGCCAAAATAAAAATTTTTAATCACCAGTGTCTTTGGGTTGAAACTGAATACATAATTTGCTACAGTATTCAATAAATAATGTATTTTCTCTTCACACTCGAGTGAAATGTTTTGTTAGTTGGTAAGACTTTCGATTTATGCTATTAGTTCCCCGCAGGGAGGGAAGGGTCTTTGAATTAAATTTCTACAATCGAAACAGCATGCTTAATTATGGACGAATCCCAGGGGTTTGCAGTTAAATCGAAAGCAGTTAAGAGAAGCAACACCCAAAGGTGATTCCACAACCGTTAACGTCTTTTTCTTTGCTACTAACAGCCACGTGAGATCAGCGATTAATTGGAAAGCAAGTCCAATTTGGCTCGAAGAAAACGTTCCATTCACAAATTTCGAGCACTAAATCTTATCTCACATCGCTTTCTTAATCAATAAGATTTCTTTTTAAGTTTATTAGGTCATTGCATTTTGTTGCTGGAGTTCAAGTAAAATAAATATTTGGCAACTTTTCCAAGAACCAATAGCAATTAAAACAAAGTTTTAAAAATAACGCTTTTTAAGACAGTTTCATGTACTGGCAACTGGTCTATCGATTATGGAGTTCTTCCAGGGAGGATAACAAGGCTTTAACCTCTTTAATAAGCCTTTAACCTCTTAATTTACTGTATTGATTCGCTTACTGTTTAATTACTTGTTCGTAGATAACAAAAATTATTAACTTTTTAAATTAAAAACAAAAAAATTGCTTAATAAAATGAAATTAATCATCAAAAAAGAAAAAAAAAAAAAAAAATACCACAAATAAAAATTAAAATATGTTTTTATTAAATTTCAAGTTCTTAAATTCTACTTAAAGAAGGGGTAAAAAATGAAGAGATAACTACAATTTCCTAGTCGATAAGATAATAATGTGCACGATATAATAGGGGAAAATATAAGCTGAAAATCCGGGTTTCGATCCGAGGTTTCCGGTTGCGAGAACATACGCTAACCGATATTTAAATAAATGCCCTTTCTCTCTCTCTCATTATATATAAATAAATAAATACATATTATATAAAAATATGAAAAGGGGGAATGTCTAGAACTGCATCAACAAAAAAAAATCTTGATATAAGAATAACCAAAATGTACAATAGCAGGGCAGGAAATCAGTTGTCCAGAAAATTAGTAAAACTGAAAGGAAAAAACGTCCTAAACATCCTCAGAATAACTTTATCAACGGATGTACACTCTCTAGATGTTATAAACCATGTTATTTATACTCGCTAGATGACAGGATCCGAGTTAAAAATACTTCTAGTGACGTATTCCGATAACATGGTGGAGGTAAGACAATCATCCGTTTATAGTTGGTAAGGTATAGGATTAAAAAATGCCAATTCGACAGAGTAGCTTGTTTTATATCGGGAAAAAAAGCCATGTCACATGACAAAACCTCCTGATTCAATACAATAATATGACCATGAAGAGGTTGATTAAGTGCCACTACGATTGCTGCAATCAATAATTAGTATAGGTGGAGTTTCAGAGTGGGGTGATTTATACATATATATACATATATAATTATGCATATTAAAGTTATCTTTTGTGGAAACCATAACTAAGTTGCAGTGAATACGAATAGCAAGTGTTTTTCACAATATACCTACAAGTCCTACGTAAATACAAATTGAACAATTTTAAACAGATGTGAATATTTTAAAATACATGTTTGAAAGATATAAAATAATATTAATAGTTTTGCAAATTAAAATTTTAAGTTAATGTAATGAAATTTTTTATTAAATATGCATCGTGTATAAGAATTGTCTTACAAGTTTGACATTCTATAAGATATTAAAGAAGTAAGATTCCCATGCCATATAGGTTTCATTTGTAAGTGTTAATTTTTCTACGAATCTATCCATAAACGAAATTTAATCAAGATTCGAGATACAATAAAATTAAATTTTATTAACAAATACATTTCAATTAAAATTTATTTATTAATTAACTTGTATTAAATTTTATTTACGAAATAATTTGAATTAAATTTTATTTATTAACATATTTGAAATATATTATATTTACAAATATATTTGAATGTTTATAAGGTTACAAGTATATTTATTTATAAATAAAAATGTCAGAAATATTCAATTTAGGTACATTCAAAATATTCACAAAGAAATCACACTCCAAAGAGGGCTTCTCCCTAAAAGGAATGTTTGGAATTTCTGCTGATTATCGTTTTTAAATTGTTGACGTTAGCCACTGGTTTTATGGTACACACGGTGTGACATCTGGTGATCTAGATGAGAAATGTATGTTTACCACTGTCGGAGCTCTGTTTTGTGTCTAAACAAAACATCATGTGTTGTTCTATTAGATATACAAGCAATATTACTTTGTCACAGAAACTAATCATACGTCGTGACATCTGGTGATCTACCTAACCAAAACATCACTGCCATGATTAATACAGAGCAACGGTTCGGAAATTCCATTATTGAGTAAATAGTACATACACATCTTTGCTTCAGAGTGTTGGAGCTCTGTCTTGCATTAAACAAAACATCATATGTTGCTGTTAGATATACAAGCAATATATCTTTGTTACAGAAAATAAGGGTATGTCATGACATCTGGTGATCTATCTACTTGACCAAAGGATCATTGCAATAATTAACACAGAGAAACCGTTTGGAAATTAATTATTGAGTGAAAAGCACGTACACATCTTTGCTTCAAAATTTCGGAGCTCTGTCTTGCGATAAACAAAACATCATATGTTGTATATGATGACTTTGACGTATGATATGACGTATGACGTATATGACGTATGACTTTGACGTATGATAACTTTGTCTCAGAAATTAATCGTATGTCGTGACATCTGGGGATCTATCTACCGCATCAAAGAATCATTTCTTATTGATTGAATAGTATGCACACATCATTGCTTCAGTGATGGGGCTCTGTCTTGCGTATTAACAAAACATCACATGTTGCTGTTAGATATAACTTTGTCTCAGAAATTAATCGTATGTCGTGACATCCAGTGATCTATCCAACTGATCAAGGAATCAATGCAATAATTAATACAGAGCAACTGTTCGGAAATTTCTTATAGATTGAATGACATGCTTCAGTGATGGGACTCTGTCTTGCGTATTAACAAAACATCATGTGTCGCTGCTAGATATACAACCAATATAACGTTACAGAAAATAATCATACACCGTGACATCTGGTGATCTACCTGACCAAAGCATCACTGCAGTGATTAATACAGCGCAACAGTTCGGAAATTCCTTATTGAGTTAGTGATTTGTGCACATCGTTGCTCCAGAGTGTCGAAACTCAATTTTGCGAATAAATAAAACTCCATATGTTGCTATTAGACAGATTAGTGCCATATATTTCCATGGTAAGCCTGGACTTTTTAGAACTTTTTCTAAAGCTAAAGTATGCCAAACATCACAAAAAAGAAAAGCAAGTTTTTATTTCTTTCGTCTATATTTCTTAAATTTATAAAAAATAATCAATTTTAAATAAAATTAGTTATACGTTTTATGAAAATAAGATGTTTTATTTTCGAAATTGTTTGTATTGCTAATTTGTTAAGACAACGCCAAAACGAAAAATATGATATTGCCGAAATTTGCTCCCGGCTTCAGAAAGGTACCAAAACGTTCACCAGAGATAATAATATACCATAAATAATAAAAAAGTTTCAGGAATTTAAATTTTTTTTGCTTATATACGGATTTTGAAATTCGATTAATTTTAAGAAAAAATACATTCTCGGCTTATATTCAGAAATATACAATTACTCAAGCATTTTGTAAAGTGAAGAAGATATTATTTAATTTTTCGTGTGATTAGGTTTCCTTTTTTTCATAATTTCAATTATTCAGCACGAAAATAATGGAAAAACAATAAATATACAAATGAAATTCGCTCCATTTGAGAAATAATGTATACAGGTTCGGTACATTTTTTATACATGGCGCAAATTCATTTTGTACAAATTTTGTTAAAACATCTTAGAGAATTTTTCTCACAATATTTACAAAGCATTGTTGTTATGTAGAATAAAATATTTTCAGTACTGAAATTCGATGACGTCGTGGATTTCATTGCTGAGAAATTGTGAAATACTTTTATTAGAATAATTTTAAATAAAAAAAAATTAGACGTACAATTATGTATCATTGACCATGAAAAGAATAAAATCAACTATCAAAATTCTCCAAAAATATCTTTATAATTATGATTACAAAGTTATTTTAATTTATAAATTTCCCTAGAAATATCTTTATAATTATATACAAAATTATTTTAATGTGTGAATGCCCCCATAAATTTCTTTGTAGTATTAATCTCGAAATCATTTTAATTCGTAAATTTCCTCATAAATATCTTTAGAATTATAATTGCGAAGTTATTTTAATTTATAAATTTCTCTAGAAATATCTTAATTATTATAATCACGTAGCTATTTTAATTTGCAAATTATAATAACGTAGTTATTTAATTTTTATCATTATAGTAGTTATTATCACGTAGTTATTTTAATTCATAAATTAATTAATTTTTATTATTATAATTATATTTATTATTTTAATTTGTCAAAGTGTCCATAAATATCTTTATAATAATAATCTTGAAGTCATTTTAATTTGTTAATTTTCCTCAGAAATATCTTCATTATTATAATCACATAGTTATTTTAATTTGTAAATTTCTCAATTTTTATCATTATAATTATAAATTCGAAATTATTTTAATTTGTAAATGTCCCCATAAATATCGTTATCATGACAATCTCGAAGCCATTTTAATTTGTTAATTTTCCCCATAAATATCTTTATAATTATAATCCCGAAGCTATTTTAATTTACATATTTTATGCAACTGCGACAAAAATAAAAAATTTAACAAGTAAAAATATTGGAACAGGTATTAGTTTCCATTCATAAAATTTTAACTCGGGGATTATAATGCTGTGATAATAGAGTTACTTGAATAATATCTGCTTTGTAGACCTTTTATTTTAAGGGAACTTCCGTTGTTGCACTCTGTGAGGCCATTTTTCAGGATGCTACATATCAATCCATGCGTGGCTTTCATAACGCCAACATAACCACATTTTTTGGACTATTATCTATAATTATAATCACGAAATTATTTTAATTTGTAAATGTTCCATAAATGTCTTTATAATAGTAATCTCGAAGTCATTTTAATTTGTTAATTTTACCCATAAATGTCTTTATAATTATAATTGCGAAGTTATTTTAATTTATAAATTTCTCCATAAATATCTATAATTGTAAACACGAAATAATTTTAATTTATATATTTTATTCAGATGGAGTAAATATAAAAATTTTGGAACAGGTATTAATTTTTATTCACGAAATTTTAATCTCGAGATTATAATATTGTAACAGCAGAGTTACTTCAATAGTATCTGCTTTGTAGACCTTTTATTTTATGGCAACTTCCGTCGCAGCAGTGTGTGAGGCCATTTTTCAGGATGTTACATATCAATCCATGCGTGGCTTTGCATAACGCCAACATAACCACATTTTTTTCTGGAGGGAGATAAAGGCGACGAGAGAAATATTTCTTTTCTAGGTATTCAATTTCCTCCCGAAAACATTTAGGGGAAAATATAAAAAATAAAAAAAAAAAAGCTTTTCCGTTTAGCTATAACCCTTAGTTAAGGAAGCTGCAACCAACTTTTGCTATCACCCTTATTTAAGAAAGCAAAAAAACAAGAAAAAGTTCCGAGCGCCAAGTAACAAGCTCCAGAGAGAAAATAACGAACTGGAAAAGCAGATCATGTTCCCAGACCTTTAGCACTTCTCGGAAAATAGCAGTTTCCTGCGAATAACCGTTTTCTACGGATTCGAAGATTGATTCCTTTTTTATTATTTTTGCTGAGGTTCATGTTCTCATTAACCTACGCTATTTGATTTCTTTTCAGAAAGAGGCATTCCTTGGAATTTTTCTACTGTGCTATTTTTCTGTGTTCTTCAACAAGATTAGAATGATAAAAATGTTCTGGTGAATTATTTTCATTGAAAACTATGATGAACCTACAAATATGCTTCGTTTTTTTGCCACAGAGGAAAAAATAATTATTGCATGTCATCAGCTCATGAATATACTCTGTAAATTAGATTTTAAAGTAATAGTTTTAATTCTATTCTTTAATTCTGTTAAAATTTTAGGCAAAAATATGTTGATTAAAATGTTGTAATTAATTATTATAAATATTTAGATTTTAATTAAGGTACTTTATATTCTTTACTATAATAAGGTTCTTTATATCTTTTGCTATAATGGACAACAAGTATCACCTCTACTTAGGTCCTGTAAAAGAACACAATTAACGTACTTTGTATCCTTTGCTATAATGGACAACAAATATTGCATTTTCTTAGATACTATAAATATTAAGAAAACAATCAATGGTGTTTGTACCGTTGGTTAGAATGTATAACAAATATTGCCTCTTTTCAGATACTATAAATATAAAGAATACAATTAGTGTACTTTGTATCGTTTGTAGTTTTGAAAGTATTTTAACGACAATAAAATTGATTTTATTTTTTAGTAACTAAAATTTTAAATTAATCAATATTAAAAAACGTTTGATAATTTTTTTTTTATATAAAGAAAATATTTGAAAACAAAAATTTCTCTTTCGAGGATGTACTTGGAAAAATATTAAAATTATTATAGCATGGAAAATCTACAAAAAAATATTTGAAAGCAAAAATGCGAATAAGTTGCTGCGTATAACCGTTTTCTACGGATTCGAAGATTGATTTCTTTTTTATTATTTTTGCTGAGGTTCATGTTCTCATTAACCTACGCTATTTGATTTCTTTTCAGAAAAAGACATTCCTTGGAATTTTTCTTCTACGGCATTTTTCTGTGTTCTTCAACAAGAAAAGATTATAATGATAAAACTGTTCTGGTGAATTATTTTCACTGAAAACTATGATGAACCTGTTTTTTTTTCCTACCAGAGGAAAAAATATTTATTGCATCTCATCAGTTCATGAATATACCTTGTAAATTGGATTTTAAGATAATTGTGTGAACTCTATTTTTTCATTCTTTTAATATTTTAAGTGAAAATATGTTGATTAAAATGCTGTAATTAATTATTATAAATATTAAAAACGTAAGTAAGGTACTTTATATCCTTTACTATAATTAGGTACTTTATATCCTTTACTATAATTAGGTACTTTATATCCTTTATTACAATAAGGTACTTTATACCCTTTACTATAATTAGGTACTTTATATTCTTTACTATAATTAGGACCTTAATATCCTATACTATAATGGACAACAAATATCATATCTACTTAGGTCCTATAACACAATTATCGCACTTTGCACTCTTTCTATAATAGACAACAAACATTACATTTTATTAGATACTATAAATATTGAAAATAATCAAATGAGTTTATACCGTTTGCTATAATGTATAACAAATATTGTACCTTTTTAGATATTATAAATATAAAGAACACAATTAGCATACTTTGTGTCTTATGCTATAATGGACAACAAATATTACATTTTCTTAGATAATATAAATATTAAGAAAACAATCAACGTAGTTTATACTATTAGCTATAATGCATAACAAACATTGCATCTTTTTAAATACTATAAATATTAAGAACACAATTAGCATACTTTGTATCGTTTGAAGTTTTGAATGTATTTTAATGACAATAAAAATAATAATTTTAGTGTTTAATAATTAAACTTTTAAATTGATCAACATTAAAAAACATTAGATAAAATTTGTTTTCTTTACATAAAATATTAGAAAGCAAAAATTTCTCTTTCAAAGTTGCACTCGGAAAAATAATAAAATTTTCATAGCATGGAAAAATAAAATTTTTTTTTTATTACAAAAAATATTAGAAAGCAAAAATTTCTCTCTCAAAGATATACATGGAAAAAATAATAAAATTTTCACAGCATGGAAAATAATATATTTTTTTTCTACAAAAATTGCTCTCTCAAAGATGTACTTGGGAAAAATAACAAAATTTTTGTAACACGGAAAAATAATAAATTTTTTTTTATTACAAAAGAATATTTTGGCATATATAATGACTTATGTACGTCGTTGTTTCCTGATGCCACTGCAGTTTGGAACGAACATTCCCAGAGTTGCAGAGTTGAATGTGCCTCCTCCATTCATGTCTTCGAACCTATATAAGGACAACTTACTAGTTCACACATTTAGTGTGTAAATACATAATATAGACCTATTCATGATCCAGGGGTAATGTGCGTAGATAGCATGCACGTCGACGCAGGTTCGAATCCTGTGTATCCGGAGGTTTGCGTCCGTTGAAGAAGCTGCATTCAGAAACGAGGAGGCTCAGTGGTGATTGTGACAAAGTGAACAAATGACTGCCATAGGCTATCGTCAGGTGAGAGTTTTCTAGTTTTTTTTATTTTTTATATGTCATTCCTCTATATGTTGCCTCTAAAACTCCTCTCGAAAGGTAATGTCCTGACCTCATCGTCCGTCAGTGGATTGTTTGTGGCATACAAAAGTGGAACAAAATGTCCACTCATTTTTAAATAGATTAAACAAATTTAATTTAAATTAATTAAATTTATTTTAATTTACTTTAAAAATTTTTAATCAGTTGTTATATATATATTAGCCTAACACAGACAATGCATCGAAATTCTTGAATTCAGAATCGACAGTCTAGCCAGACTTATCAAGGCCCTTTAAATCATTAAATTATTAATTTAGAAATGATAATTTTTTAACTTTATTCCTTTTTCAATTTTTCAACTCAACTTTCTACTCTATCAAATATTTAAATCATTAAGACACTGATAGTTACCCTTAAAAAACTTAAAGTTATTCCCTATAGAACAATGAAATATTTTTTTATTTGAAACTCTTCCTTAATTTAAAATTTACAGGCTGTCTGACACAGATCTTACATTTATCCTTCACGACATTAAAAGCACTTCGATGAATAGTTAAATAAAAATTAAAAATTTTTTTTTCTCGTTAAAAAATTCTATTTCCCCAAATAATAGAAAATTGTCAGTATAATAGTCATTTGAATTTTCATTCGAATTTTTTATTCAGTAAAATGTTATCGTTTTTTCGGGTGGATTTATGGATATTTTCCCTGTAATTAATGGTGTTTTAAGATAGAATAAACAAACGGTATTTTAAAATCAGCAATTGAAATTAATAAGGCCATTTGTAATGAAGTGGTCTTATTTTCAAAATTAGGTCATTGAATTTTTCAGTTGTTATTAATTATTTTTATTTTACTCCCCCCAAGTAATATGAAATTAATAATTCACAAATAGCTTTAGTCTATTTATTTTGAGCAATAAAGGGCAATGAAACACAAATTTTTTAAAAAAATATTAAATAAGGGCATTTCGATTTATACGCACGTAATAAAAATATATCTAAAGTAATTACATTTTTTAATGTTTTTATATTTCTATAAATTATGTTAGACACTTTAGTCATTTAGTATATCTTTAAATTTTAAGTATTTAAACAATTTGCACTAAAATATTTATGTCCTTTAAATTAATTAAATGAAAACAAGTAGAAACTACTTGTTTACACTATGAGTAAAGAAACGACATAAGTGGTTGTTGAAACTACTACTACTAAGTTATAAATCAACTACTAAGCTACTATGATTGAATCCCTGATTGCAGAAACCACATGAGTCAGTAATACTAAAATGTTGAGGTTCTAAAATAAACTGGTTTAATAAATTAATCAAAAAACTTTTTTTTTTACCTGTACTTTTTATATACTTACAAAGAGAGTTTTCAACAACGGGATTCATGCTGTTTCTTTACTCATGGTGTAAAATAACCCTTTAGAATGTTTTAAAAAAATGATTCATATGGTGTCTGCAGTCAGCGATTGAATTGTTAAATCACTTTTCAATTTTGCTGTTTCACTTTTCACCTTAAAGCTAGCAAAGGCTAATTTTAAGTAAAGTGCTATTATACTACAACTTTTGTTCTTTTTTGGATTTGGTGCGGTTTGGTTTGTCGCTCTACTGTCATTTTTTGCACATTTTAGGCTAATTGTGTTCTTTTTAGGGAGGAGAAAGTTTTTTAAATCGTTTTTTATATCTACTATGATTGAATTGGTGATTGTTGAAACCACATGATTCAATAATAACAAAAATTTTGAATTTTAAATAAACTGATTTAAACCTTCAATTAAATTTTTTTTTTACGTGATAGATTTTGTATTACCTACCATGGCAGTTTTCAACAACCACTCATATCATTTCTTTACTCATGGTGCAAATAACCGTTTAAGAAGTGAAAAAGGCATTAATGCAATTTGGAAAGAAAAAAAAATCACTCTTGTGATTTCAGCAATCAGCAATTCAATTGTTGAATTACTTTTCACTTTAAAACTAACATCAGCTAATTTTAAGGAAAATACTCATATACTACAACTTCAGATTTTTTTTTCTTTTTTCCCGGTTTTGTTTGTAGCTCTACGGTCATTTTTTGCACATTTTAGGCTAACTAGGTTCTTATTTGGAAGGAGAAAGTTTCTTTAAATCTATTTTTTATCTACTATAATTGAATTGGGGATTATTGAAATTACATGATTGGGGATTTTAAATAAACTGATTTAAACCTTTAATTTAAATTTTTTTTTTACGATAGATGTTATTATTATTATTTTTTGATAGATTTTATATTACCTGCCATGACAGTTTTCAACAACCACTTATGTCGTTTCTTTACTCATGGTGTAAATAAGTAAATAACCATTTAAAATGTGAAAAAAACATGAACGCAATTTTGAAAAAAAAAAAAAAAAAATCACCCCTGTGGTTTTTGCAATCAGCTATTCAATTGCTGAATTACTTTTAAATTTTGTTATTTCTCTTCTCACCTTAAAACTAGCAACAGCTGCTTTTAAAGGAGCGGGCTAATGACCAAAACTCCCGTTCTTTTTTTAGAAGAATTTTTAAAAATTTTATTTTTATCTATTATACGGATTTCAAAAAAGCTTTTGACTCCCTTTTCACTACGGATTTCTTTAAAACAATTCCTTTTTTGATTGTATGAATTGAGTCGTTTTCGCTATTCTTCATTCCGTGTCAAAAAAGATTGACACTGACATTGTATAAAGATGTAATCAGTAAAAAAACAAAACTGTTCTTAGTAGTGTAGACAGATAAATTATGATTAATGACATGGAAAAGATGACTTTTTCGGGCTGAAATACAAACTGAGGCTTAATTTTCCATCTGTTGCAGCTGCAAAACTGTTTGATGTTTCTGTAATTGATTGGTTTTTAATTTAATTGCGCTGAATTACTTTTGCGACATGCGCTATTGAAATAAAGACAAGATTTCATTTAATTTTGCATTAATTTACAAATTATAAGTTAAGAAAAAAATTTAACTTTGCATAAATTAAAAAAAAATTAAATAAATCAAATTATGGAAAATGAATAAAATACATAACTAAATTGTTTTAAAATAAATTAATAATAAAATGCATTAAATGCTAATGCAATGCAAAATTAATGCTAATGCAATGCAAAATTAATGCTAATGCAAAATGTTTTTGTTTACTACATTTGTAATAATCTTGAAAGCTAATCTTGCTAATCTTGATCTAATAATCTAAAGCTTGATCATTTTCAACGTTTTAATCTTTCATTAAAATTAGAATTTAAATGTTTGCATTTTTAATATTCTAAAACCGTATTATTTTCCACGCTTTAATCTTTCATCACATTTAGAAATTAAATACTTTTTTAATCATCTAAACCGGATCCTTCTCCATGTTTTAATCTTTTATTAAAATTAGAAATTAAATGTTTGCATTTTTAATATTCGAAAGCCGTATTATTTTCCACGGTTTAATCTTTTATCAAATTTAGAAATTAAATACTTTTTTAATAATCCAAAGCCAGGTCATTTTTCACTTTTTAATCTTTAACATTAGAAATTAAATATTTAATTTTTTTATAATCTAAAGCCGAATCATTTTCAACGTTTTAATCTTTCATTAAAATTCGAAATTAAATGTTTACATTTTTAATAAACTAAAGCCGAATCCTTTTCTACTTTTTAATCTTTCATTAAAATTATAACTAAAATAAAATAAAAATAATAACAATAATAATTTAAAATAATTAAATTAATTGTAATTAATAAATAATAATAATTAAACTAATAATAATTTTATTTTTTATTAATTTAATAATAATTGAAAATAATTAAATTAATAACACTTAATTATTAATAATAACAATAAAATTAATAATAATTTAAAATAATCATTAATAATAATTAAATTAATACTAATTTTATTTTTTATTAATTTTATAATAATTAAATTAATAAAATTAAAAATTAAATTTCTTATAAATTAAAGCCGACATTTTAATCTTTCATCTAAAAACCTTTCGTAAAAACTTTCCCATCCTATGACTTTTAAAAACAAAACTGACGATTGAAATGGTAAACCACCGTTTGTGCACACCTGATCTAATCGAAACAAGTTGACAATCACTTCCCTACGAACCTAAGGGTTCTTGAATTTAGAAGCCTCTGAAAAAACTTCTGTCAACGCTTCTTTAGCTTGGATAAAGTTACAATAAAGGAGAAACTGTAGGGATTTTTCTTTCTATTCAGAAATTAAAAACACAATGAAAACCACAAAAGAAAATCATGTACGAGGAAGTTGGGTAATTTGTACTCTTTACTGAAGAGACAGCAAAAAAGCAAAAAAAGCAAAAAAGGATTCCATAAATGACTAATCAGGAGACAGTTTAAGACCTTCTCAACAAGTGCACAACGGATGCAGGAAAATAAAGTGATATAAATTAGGACATTAAGCTCAGTTGATGGATCCCAGCGGGTTAGCGCGCACTATGTAAACATCCAAAAGAAACATGAGAAACTCTATGAAAAATAGACTTGAGGGGAAAAAAGGTTCCGCGAAATCTACAAGACAAATGTCATGAGTAACGAACCAAGAATTCATCTGCACCATTTCTGTATGTTAACTCGTGACAAGCTATTAAAGAAACGACTAGAGCCATAATTTAAGTCGCTCAGTTAAGTTATGTGAATGTTCAGTTGGAGAAAAATAAAAAGGAAAACAAACTGCACCAACACCTCAATGAGCCAGTAATTCGTATAAAATGGCACTTGGTCACACATATGAGACTAGTGCGGCGTGACTAACGAGATTGCGACTTTTTTTTTCGTTGGCTTTTTTTCTATGGAGTAAGGACTTATATACATTGTAGATGGAACTTGAGAATTCACGCTTTAACGCGATAAAGATGTATAGTTATGTATAGTTATGTATAGTAAAAATGAAAAGAGACTTGAGATAAATTATGATACATGGAAGCATTTATTCAGTTCATAAAGCGTTTATGGAAATTTCTTGCGTTATGGTGATTCTATTAGATTTTTAAAAAACAGATGTTATCTAATATTAAATTTAAAATTCATGGACATGAATTTAAAATTTATTACTAATGATTACTAACGATTTATTATAACGAATTGCTAAATTTTTAACTATTATTTTTGACAATTTAGACAAACACATAATTTATATTTGTTAAATTTCGAAAAGATATTAAAAAAATGAGTCGTAAATTCATGCGCATTGTTCAGATGAAAATAATAACAGTAATAAATAATAAAAAGAAAGAAAAGAAAGGAGGGTTTTTGTGTGTGTGTGTGTGTGTGTGTGTGTGTGAATAGGAGCATGAAGGTGAAGGTGAAATTTCTTTAAGTTGGGGTTGGAATTGGTTGGGTTGATGGTTGATTGGTTGTCTTTCATGATGAAGCTGTAGAGATGTTTTTTTTTAGGGTAGTAGAAGCAGGTATTGATAGATTGTTTACTTCTTTCTTCCTTTTCTTTCTTCCTTCCCAATAGTTGGTCTTGGGAGGAACGGCAGGAACAAAGTTGGATGTGTTGCGAAAAATTGGAGATACCTGAAAAATTGGAGGATGTTTGCCTCGGCAAAGAGTGAAACAAGGAGATATTTTCTAGGACTTAAGACAATCTTTAGACTTGTGGAGACAGCGCACTTAATGCAAACATGTTCTTGAGGCAGAATTTTAAGCTGTGGTAAAACTGCTTACAGCTAAAGCACTGAGCAGCACCTGCGTTTTTCTCAGAGCATTTCTTCTTGGCTTTTCCTATAAGATATTAAGGAAATAAGCTATAGCAACATCTTAAATGATGGGAATTATTCAAATGAAACAAAATAATGAAACAAATTGCACCAATACATCAGTAAACCAGTAATTCGTACAAAATGGCAATTGGTCATGTATATGTCTCCCACTTTTTTCCACCAAAATATTAAGGGAATAAACGATATGAATATCTTAAATCTCACTATAAATTATGGGAATTATACAGATGAAAAAAAAAAAAAAAAAAAAAAAAAAAAAAGTATACCAATACTTTAGTAAACCCATAATTCTTACAAAATGTCAAATGGCCGCGACTTTTTTTCATCAAGATATTAAGGTAATAAGCAATAGCGATATCTTAAATCTCACTATAAATTATGAAATTTAGTCAGATGAAATTAAGTAATGAAAAAAATTCAACAATATGTCAGTAAAGTAAATTAATAATTCGTACAAAATGGTCTATAATGGTCCAAAATGGTCTCATATTGGAATGCGACATTTTTCCATCAGTTTTTCGATATAGCAAAGACCTTTAATCACATTATTATTGCGTTTAACGCATTGAATTATCATGAAACTAATAAAATCGTCAGCATTTTCAGGAATGATTTTTCCAAGAAGGGAATAATTTTTATTAAATTTTCTGCATATATTGAAGCTATCAGCAGACTTTTGGCGAGGGTAGATTATCTGTTTAAAACTAAATTTCCAAAAACGAAAAATTCCAAGTAAAAATATACGAATAAACAAATATACAAATCAAGTTTGTTAAAATTAATGTTAGATATGAACATGTATTGGGTAGATTTTTATACTTAAACTGAGAGTTTCAGAATAAAATAGTGAATCTGAAATTTTTTACAATGAATTCCAATAATACTAGGAAATACTACTTGATATGTAAGGGATTTTGAATTTGAAATCTAAAAACATTAAAAATCCTAACTCCTGCCACATCAACGTATTGATGTAAGAGTGGCTTTTTTAATTTGGCTTCTGGTAAGCTAAGTCTGTAAAAAATATCTCTAAACAATCTCGCAAGGGCTATTTGAAAATACATCATGTTTTAAAAAGTCATTTGTTAAAAACAAACTCATTACAAACAGGATCCATAACATTAAAAAAATATTTAATCATATATTAAATCAGAAAATTAATATTTGCTAGCTAGGGATCGTTTCTTTTCGTATCCATATTATTATTTTCAAATGCGGGGCATTTTTGTGTTCCTTCACCACTAGAAAGGCAGATATAGTCCGATCAGCAACAACATGGAAAACTGACAAGCGACCAAATCAAACTGATCCAAACACAGTGGTGTAATAGAGGGAAAATATAATTATGGAGGTATTTTAATTATAATAAAAATTATTTTAATTAAAATTTTAAATTACATTAGAGCAAAAAAAAAAGAATCAATAACCATTAAACTTTTTTGTTTAAAAATAACTTTGCAAGCCGGGACCATACATCTGACTATTATCCCTAGCAAGTAATTGATCCTTCTGCTTATCTTTCCAACGAATAGCTGGAATAACAATATGTACGTAGCAGATTCAGTGTTACTTAAGATGCAGCTCTGAAGCACCTTAACTGCAACCACCAGTTCAACGAGCACTTTGAAGGATTGCATCTTCCTTCTGGATTATTTCGTCCTCCGGGACTGCTGATGTTCCTGGCATATACTGGGCAGTATTAGGTTAGGCTTCACTTTTAGGGTTTCGAACCTAGCTACCCTGGTTTGGAAACCCAAGGATATATTCACAAGGTTGAGCCTGCCTTTCCTAACTCTATAAATATTTGGATTTAGGAAATGAAACCTCCTGCTGTTCATATTTTGCTAATAAAAAAAATAATAAGTAGAATTGTAACCGCTCCTTTCGTAAATCTGGCAACATCTGTTTCGGGGCATCAACAGCGCCATTTTTATATTGACTGGACGTCAGAAATAATGGCAAGGATTGTGGTCGAATGTCACATTTTTTTCTTTGTTTAGCAATTAACTTTTGGTGTTTGTCCGTATGTAATTACATATAAAATGAATATATAACTTACTAATTCAAAACAAAGTAAATAATCGGTTTGGCTGATGTACGGGTTTCCATCAAAATTTAGAATTTCATGTAAGAACAAAATTGCATAACAGTAATCTTAAAAAATAAAAAAACTATAGAATTCCAAACAATTTTCTTTTCTTGAAAAATCTCATTTTCACTTTAAAATAAAATTGCCTTTGCTTTCACCAGATGGTCTTTTAGAACCATTTTACATTAATTAATTAGTTAATTGTATAATTATTAATACGTAAAAGAAATTTAAATAAATATTATATAGAAAAAGCCCGTGAAAAAAATTTAAATAAACCAATTAAAAATAGCTCGTGAACGAAATTTTTAAAGAAGGAAACAAATAAGAAACTTTGAAAGTGGTCAAGGAAACGAAAAACTGATCAAAGACACGAAAAAAGTAACCAAGGAAACGAAAAATTCTGATCTACCAAACAATACTATACTATACTACAATACTAAAACAATTTTTTGAATAATAAAAACGTGTCACATAAACCGGGCAAGTCATTTGAAACCCTTTTTTTCCCCTTTCACATAATAAAATTTCTATGACTTTTCATTAGACATAGAGTCGGGAAGACGACACTTTTTTTTTCTTTCAGAAAAAGGCAAGACAATTGTAAATCTCCGTCCTTTTTTTACCTATAAACTGCTAGTTGAAAATAGTTTCTACATCAACATCAATCAGAAGAAAGCAGTCATTTAAACTAAATTCCTCCAATTTGAATCTACTGAATTCTCTATTGAATCTTTTTTATTTGAAAGAAATTTAAATAAACCAATTTAGAATAGTTCGAAAGAAAGAAATTTTTAAAAAAAAGAAACAACTAAGAAGCGTTGAAAGTGGTCAAGGAAACGAAAAACTGATCAAAGACACGGAAAAAGTGATCACGGAAAAGAAAAACCCTTCCCCCAAACAATACTATACTATGCTACAATATTAAAACATTTATATGGTAAATAAATACTTGTCACATAAACTTAGCGAATCATTTGTAATCTTTTTTAAGCCTTTCACAGAATAAAATTTCAATGATATTTCATTAGACGTAGTGTAGGAGAAACGACAGTACTTTCCCTTTTCAGAAAAAGGCAAGACACTTGTGAATCTCCGTCCTTTTTTTTTTTTTTTTTTACCTTTAAACTGCTAGTTGAAAATAGTTTTTACATCAACATCAATCAAAAGAAACCAGTCATTTAAACTAAATTCTTCCAATTTGAATCTACTGAATTCTGTATTGAAACATTTTATTTGAAAGAAATTTAAATAAACCAATTTAGAATAGTTCGAAGGAAAGAAATTTTTAAAAAAGGAAACGAAAAAGAAACTTTGAACATGGTCAAGATAACAAAAAACTGATCAAAGACATGGAAAAAGTGATCACGGAAAAGAAAAACCCTTCCCCCAAACAATACTATACGACGCTACAATACTAAAACAATTATATGGGTAATAAATACTTGTCACATAAACTGGGCAAATCATTTGTAACTCTTTTTTTAACCCTTTCACAGAATAAAATTTCAATGACATTTCATTAGACGTAGAATCGGGGAGACGATAGTATTTTCCCTTTTCAGAAAAAGGCAAGACAATTGAGAATCTCCGTCCTTTTTTTTTACCTTTAAACTGCTGGTTGAAAATAGTTTTTACATCAGCATCAATCAGAAGAAAGCAGTCATTTAAACTAAATTCCTCCAATTGGAATCTACTACTACAATAGCAGAACTGTTTTCAGCTCGAAAGAGTTCAAAATGAGTTGATCATTTAAAAAAATAAATAAATAAATAAAAATAATAAAAATTCCCTTTTCTTTGAAAGAAAAGAAGATTCGAGGTGATTACGACTTGATATACACTTAAGGAAAAACATGTTGTAGTACTTCTCTTTCTCTGAAAATCATTAGGAAAACCTATTAGTCCATTTGTCTAGTCTGAGCAATCGAAAAAAAAGTAATTTTCTACAGAAAAGACAATCACAGCTCAAGGGATCATCAGCATATAACGCAAACTTGTTGAAAGTTTTCACTTTTTTCAAAGGAAAGTTTTCGATTCTTTTTTTTCCCCTTGAAAACAGCAAATCGTGATTCACTTTTAAGAGATTTTTTTTCTCTGGTGATGTTATATATTTATTTTTTAACATCTGTTTTGATACGCACGCTTTCCATATCCTCAACTCACATATTTGTAATTTAGATTCTTCGTTGAGCTAATGATGCGTTGGTTCGGCTGTTTACATGAGAGATTGTTTTATTGTGCCGGGATAATTATAGACTAAATACTTTTTTTAGTTCTCGTATGGATACAATAAATCGTGTTGATTGTACCCAAAGAAAATATTTTCAGTAAAACCTTTTTAAACAGAACAAATAATGTATACAAGGTGATTCAACGCTCATTTGGCAAACTTTAAGGGGTGGTACAGTTTACTAAAATGCACATTTTTTTTATAGAAATGTGGGGTCTGAAATGAAGCGTTAAAGCACAAAAATAGACATGAACACACAAAAGGAGACATGTAAAGAAAAACATTGTTTATTGACAACATTATTTTCAAATTGCTACTTTGACACAATGCTTACAATAATGGCTGAAAGTTGCGACCACAGACAGTAATACATGCTTGGTAGCATCGAAAGAGTGATTGGAGAATAGTTCCAAAGATGCCAGGCATTTCGCAATGGATAGTCCAGCAATGAGGTCTTCAATTGAGTCGGCTAGAATCTCGTAAATGAAAACACTGTTGCAAACAAGAGTACAGTATAATTAGAGTGCGCATCAGGGTTGCGAGCCAAACTTGAAACTCGTCACTTTATAAGTATCAGTTGGAACATTGAGCTTGGCTGTTGCAAGAAATTTGTTTGAAAGTGTTTTCGTTCCTCAACTCGTCATTTCCGATATTTATTAAAATGTATATTTTTTGTATATGGTGCGAAGAAGATCTACCTCCCCGTGGTGCACCTGGTAACACTTTTAGTGGCTAAAAGATCTATAACTTGGCATTATCGTTAGATTAAGGAACTCTGTTTCAGCATGTTTTGTTGTATTATCTGATATTTTTTTCGTTGTTCTTTTTTGCTGTAACTGTTCATAATCTGTCATTGGAAATAAAAAAAATAAAATTAAAATATTTTTTGTATAAGAATGTAGGGAACGAACACACAAAAAAATGAGACATGAAAAGAAAAAACATTGTTTATTGACAACATCATTGCAAATTGCGACTTTGACTCAATGCTTACAATAATGGCTCAAAGTTGCGACCACAGACAGTAATACATGCTTGGTAGCATCGAAAGAGTGATTGGCGAACAGTTCCAAAGATGCCAGGCATTTCGCGCAACCGCAATGGCTAATCGAGCAATGAGGTCTTCAATTGAGTCGACTGGAGTCTTGTGAATGAAAATACAGTTGCAAACACAGAGTGATAATAAAAAAAATGTGCTCATCGGGGTTGCTAGCCGGACTAGAAACTCGTGCCTTCGTTCCTCAACCCGTTCGTTTCCAACATTTACTAAAATGTATATATTTTGTATAAGAATGTAGGGTCGGAAGTGAATCGTTGAGCCACGAACACACAAAAAAAATGAGATATGAAAAGAAAAACATTGTGTATTGACAACATCATTACAAAGTTCTTTGATTCAATGTTTATTATAAATACTCTAAGTTACGACCACCAACAGTGATACATGCCTGGTGGCGTCGAAGGAATGATGGTGAATGGTTCCAAAGATGCCAAGAATTTGGCATCTTTGGAACATTTTTTCAGCTGCAATGGATTGTCGAGCAATGAGGTCTTCAATTGAGTCGGCTAGAATCTCGTAAATGGAAAAAACTGTTGCAAATAGAGTAAGTATAAGTAACAGGCGGGCTGAAAAGTTCGTATATATATATATATATATATATAATAAAGAAGGAATAAGGGGAAAAAAAAAGATGATATTTTTCTAACGAAATCAAACAGAAAACTAAACCAATCTCATGCGAACAGTACCATAATTTTTTTCTATAATCAGCAGAGTTGTACAACCAACAGTAATTTTTGGTTCGAAAATATGAAATATATCGTATAATCCACAACGACGTATAAACCGCGGACAATTAGTGCCTGCTCTTTGACGTAACTTATCAAGTTTTGCTGTCAATCCATGACATGAAAATTAAAAAAGTTTTTTTCGGTTTTAAAGAGTTTAGAATGTCACAATTATACATATACATATATAGGATATAAGTTTAAGATCATGGAAACAGGAAAGAAGATATGTATTTAAAGAACAATGGTGAAAATAAAACAATTTGTAATGGTAAATATATACTAGAGAAAATAAAATCTTGCTAATTATCACAGTACATTATTAATTCGGTCTCATGGGAAGCATTTTTCATTCATATATATGCCGTTTTTATTCATTATCATGTAGGATGCAGACTTGATTTTGTCTTTTATGTAATCCGGCTCACTCAATTGTTAGAGTGCGCATCAGGGTTGCCAACTAGACTTGAAACTCGTCATGTGATGAGTACCAGATGGCAAAATGTGACTCGCTATTGCGAAAGAAAGACTTGAAAGTGCGCTTGCGAATGCACTTTCTTTGTTTGAAAGTGCATTCGCTACTCAACGCGTCACTTCCGACCCTACACTCCTATACAAAAATAATGCATGTTTTAGTAAGCAATGCATCCCTCAAATTGTGTCCGATGACCGTTGAGTCATGACCCGTGTAAATATTACAGAGGCAAATGAAAAACGAAAAATACGTAGTGCAAATTATATATAATAAATCTTTTCTTTCTCGTGGGCTTGAATGGCCGAATGGCTGGAGCTCTGGCGCTCGGTACCACAGGTTTCGGGTTCGAGTCCCGGCGGTGCCATGGATGTTTGCAGTGGTTCGGAATCCACTTTAAACAGTAGGTCTCGGTCCTAAAGGATCGTAGAGCGTTGCGGGGGCATTGTTACTCCGCGTCCGTATCTTCAAGTTACACGCGCCCCCTGGGTAATGCAAAGTGAGTAACGTCTGTGCAGCGTTTGCCTTAAGGCATCCAAGAACAAACTGTCTAAGTGTTTGCCAGCTGCATTGGAACAAAAAAAAAATTTAAATTGTATATTTTGGGCCTGAATGGCCGAGTGGCTAGCGCTCTGGGGCTCGGTACCACAGATTTCGGGTTCAAGTCCCGGCGGTGCCATGGATGTTTGTAGTGGTTCGAAATCCACTTTAAACTGTAGGTCCCGGTCTAATAGGATCGTAGAGCGTTGCGGGGGCATGGTTACTCCGCGTCCGTGGCTTATTTTCAAGTTACACGCGCCCCTTCGGTAATGCAAAGTGAGTACGTCTGTGCAGCGCTTGCCTTAAGGCATCCGAGATCAAGCTGTCTAAATGTTTGCCAGCTGCATTAGAAAGAAAAAAAAATTTTCTTTCTTGATCTGCAGCAATTCTTATCGTTCACCCTTTGATTGTGAGTGTCAAATATTTTAGGCTTCGTCGCTCCAGTTTATGCGAGCTTCAGGTCGTGAATTAATTCACTTTCAATTTTCTCTTTCTTCTGTTTTGGCGGGTTTTATGATAGAACTAACCATGAAGCATATGAAAATATATGCATAGCAAAGGCTGTTATAACATTGTTACATAAACTTATTGTGCTTCTAAAAAGTTCCTTGTCCATTATTTTGTTTTTTGGGGGACTAACCATGAAACACAGGACAATTTCTGCGTAGCGAATGTTATTTTAGTTTCGTTATACAAACTGATTGTGTTTCTAAAAAGTCTCTTGTACTATCTCTCTCTCTCTTTTATGAGAAGTACAGTTCCTTGAAGTACATGAAAATTTCTGCATAACAAATACTTTTATTGCTTTTTTATGCCAATTGATTGGGCTTCTAAAAAGTATCTTGTCCTTTTTCTTTATGATTTTTTTTTGGGGGGAGGAGGGTCTAACCATGAAACATATGTAAATTTCTGCATAGCGAATGCTATTCTAATTTTATTATACAAACTGATTGGGTTTCTAAAAAATCTCTTGTCCATTCTCTCACTTTTTTTTACGGTACTAACTAGGAAGCACATCATAATTTCTGCATAGCGAATGCTTTTATACTTTTCTATTCAAATTGATTGTGTTTCTAAAAAGTCCTTTGTCCATTCTCTCCATTTTATGGTACTAACCGTGAAACACATGAAAATTTCTGCATAAGGAATGCTATCATAGTTTTATTATACAAACTGATTTTCTAAAAGTCCCTTGTGTATTCTCTCTATTATATGGGACGAACCACAAAAATGAAAATCATACACAGCGATTTCTATTATAACTTTGTAATACAAACTGATTGTGTTTCTAAAGTGGAAAAGTCTATTGTCTATTTTCTTTTTGGTTTTTTCCTGTCGTTTTTGTCCTTTGTAAATATGTATATAACAATGTTTTAACTCACATACTACTAGTGCAACAGCTGTCAAATTTATACACGTGTGTTCTGAAGGTTAGGGCTAACTTAAAATCATATGGATTTAATACTAGTAGCGCCATCTATGTGTCAGCTTACGAACTTTTCAGCCCACCTGTTATATATAATTATATATACAAAAAGCCAAACCCTAGAGGAAAACCAAGAATTAGATTGGGATACCAAGTCAAAGAAGACTTGAAGAGACTGAAAATTACTAACTGGAAACAAAAGACAACTGGTTGTGTGGAATGGCGATAAGTCCTAAAGGAGGTCAGGGCCCTTCGAAGTTGTAGCATCAATGATGATGATGATATTTATTTATAATGACATACAGTTCATGATATCATGATATTTAGTTTCATTGATGCAGTCTTCGGATCTTGAAACAGTTAATTTTCATTTAGTTCTGTTTTTTAAGTCTTTAATCTTTTTTGATAGACAAGACAAGTCATTTTTTTTTGTTGTTGTTGCAACCTCAAAAGTTAATCTAACAGAATCATAATTTAAAATTCATTTCCTTAAACACCGGAACCGTACACTCCCCCTTCCTTCAAGGAGAAGCACATCCTTCACCTTAGAGATGGTGCTGCTTACCTAGTCACAGATAAGATTGAAAAAAAGTAGTGAGAAAATTCACTTTAAAATGCATATAACAAACAACACATTACAGGAAAGGCAGAGCTCTTACAGTGAAAATATAAAGCTAACTGTCAACTAATTAATTACACAATAATTAAAGCATATAATACTAACATAATTAATCTAATAAATGAAATCAGCCCCGAGATCCGAAAGAGAATTATTGCTGCCAATCTTTGCCTATTTGTTATTAGAAGCCAATTAAGATCCCACCTGATTAAAAGAAGAACTAAAATTTTACTCCATAAAATTCTCATAAGACCAGTGTTAACATATGCATCTGAAACAGGGTCAATAAAAGCAAGAGAAGAGAAAATGTTGACAATCTTTGAAAGAAAAGTGCTACGAACTATTTTTTGTGGTATCAATGACAATGGAAATTGGCGAAGAAGATACAATTTTGAACTTTACAAACTTTTTAGAGATATTGATATTATAAAATTTATTAAACGGAACAGAATGAGATGGGCCGGTCATCTCATGAGAATGGAAAGTGATAGAGTTGCTTTGAGGGTTTTCAATGTAACCCCTTTTGGACAGCGACCAAGGGGAAGACCGAAAAAGAGATGGGTTGACTGTTTAGACTCTGAGTTTAATATTATTAAAATAAAAAACTGGAGCTCCACAGCCAAGAGGAGAACAGCCTGGCTGTATCTTTTAAAAAAAGCCAAGGCCCACAACGGGCTGTCGAGCCAGTTATGATGATGATGATGAATTAAACTAATAATGCTACAAAATCTCTGACTTGAGGTATCGTATTGTTTCTGGGATAAACACTATAAATTTTTCGGCCCTACGTTCTTCTGATGTGTTCGAGATAGAGGTCTCTAGCCCTACTGATTCCAATACAGGAAATGCTTATTGCAAGCAAAATGCAGTGCAGCAAAATGTGGGTGCAGTGTGCGGGTCCTCTGTTGTGTCTCCTGGATAACGCAAAATCTGCTACACATCTGCCTTTTTTATGGTAAATATGAGACCAAAGTGTAGGGATTAGAAAGCAACAATCTTTTTTAGTTTTAGTAGATAGTACAAAAATTTATTAGATAGTGCAAATTTAATAATTTTATTAGATAATACAAAATAAAAAGTATTTTATTTTGACTGAAGGAGATGCATTACTTTTTGTGACTAACTGTTCAAGCTGTAGGAAATCAACATATTCATTGAAAAAGAAAATTAAACATTTTTTTTCGCAAATTTTCAAGTTGAATTTTCCCCCTACTCCTTTAAGTTACGAATGACACGAAAAGGGAGAACTGGTTCGCATTTTATTAAATTAAAAACAAATGTTTGCTCAAAAGCAGATTAAAAATTCATTAATTAAACAAATTTATCTTTTTTTTTCAATTCGAATTTAAATCATTCTCTGGATTAAAATTATTGGTATTTAATGATCTTTCAGACTAAATGCTATTATCTATCAATTTATCTAATTTGGTTTCAAGAAGTTGGCACCAAAGAATTTTTTTTTTCAATTTTTAATTATAATAATATTAATTTAAATAACATTTTTCACTGATACAGCTAATTGAAATTTTATAAACATATCAAATAAATGTAATTAATACTCATGTGGATTTGAAATTTCATGAAATTACAGATTATTTTTTGTAGAATGAAAGAAGTCTGGATCACACTGAAATTCGTACTTCTTTTGCAGATGCAAATGCCTTGGCAAAATCTAAACTTATAATTCCTTCTAAGATCAAAACTAAATATCAAATTGCAGAACTAAATGTAGACAGAAAAATAGCTACTACTCTTACAAGATTAAGGATGAAGCGCCACAAAAATATGAAAAATTCTGCAGATGGCGTTAAAAGTACCAAAAATTTGGCAACTGCCCCTGACTGATGTCGAGCTTACTCCTCACGTCTTTGATTGCCCAGCTGTTGCAGCCGCCATGCATTGTCTGGACCATCCCTCGGAAGAGGATTTGTACTCCGAGCTGGCAATCAACATAGCCAATAATATTCGGGAGTACCACGACATTTGATTTTCTTGTACTCTTCAGGAAATATGACAACAACAAATGTAATTACTATCAAAACAAGAATTATTTTTAAATAAATGTACTTTCAAATTGAATGAATGGATAATTTATGTTTAAATGAATTTTCTCTAAATAGTGTATAGGGCCTACAGCTTTAATACATTCGCATTTAGTTTTATCGGAACCACCTTCAACTTTTACTGCATGCGTTTTGTTTATCAAACATCTTATATCCCTAGATACAATATGGTAACACTCAACCTTTCTGGTACTGAATATTCTATATTGTTTGATTTACTGGAAGACATTTCCCATCTTTTTTTTTTTTTGTTTCATATATTATGCTCTCTATGTAAAATTTATTTTAAGCACCATTCTGTTAACCTCTTATTCCATCCTGTAATGTTCTTTTTCTTGCGCATCCATTGGAAATGTGTAAGGAAAACAATTTAAGCATTAATCGCTTTTATCGTTAAACTCCTTCAATTGTTACCATTTATTTGGCATAGCTTGGCCAAACCCGGACTTTGTACCATAAAACTGTACTTACCTATATATGGTATGTACTATCTATGGGTTTACTATCTATGGTATGTGTACTTTTTATTAAAAAATTTGTAGAATTTCAAAATACCATTTATTTGGCATAACTTGGCTAAACTTCACCCTTGTGCCATAAAACAGTACCTACCTACCTAACTGTATATCTATGGTAAGTATTATCTATAGTATTTACTACCTATGGTATGATGTGTACTTTTTATTAAGAAAAGTGTAGAATTTCAAAATAGCTTTGATACCATTTGTTTGACATAGTTTGGCCAAACCTGGCTCGTGTACCATAAAGCAATACCTACCTACCTGCATATCTATGATATGTACTATCTACGGAATGATGTGTACTTTTTATTAAAAAAAGGTGTACAGTTTCGAAATACTAGCCTTATTACCATTTGTTTCGCATAGCTTGTTTAAACCCGGCCAGTGTACTATAAAACAATGCCTACCTGCCTATTTATGGTATTTACTATCTATGGTATGATGGATACTTTTTATTAAAAAAGTGTAGAATTTCAAAGTACTAACTTTAATACCATTTGCTTGGCATAACTTGACTAAACCCGGCCCTTGTACCATAAAACAGTGCATATCAATCAACATGCATATCTATGATAGCACACACATATCTATGGTATTTATTATCTATGGTATGATGTGTACTTTTTGTAAAAAAGAGGGTAGAATTTCAAAATACGAGCCTTAAATCTAGTTTTTTAGTAAACAGAAACATTTTTTTCATAGTTCTTAACCATTGAGCCAGTTACCCTTCGATTCAGGGCTTCTTTACTCAAGATATATCATGCGATGTCATTGCTAAAAAAAAAAAATATTTTATTGAAGATATGTGTATCAAATAAACAAAATAAGTTATTTCTTTAAAAATTTTCTTTATTTTCATTTCAATATTAGCATGCTTTTATTTTAACCATTATTCATTAAAGTAAGCAAAACAACTCTAACTCATTGATTTTGTTTCTTCCCACAGGTCTGAATTTTGCAGGTTTTTCGATAATGACTATTATTCTACGAGAAAAAATATTAAATGTTTAAAATTAATTTCTTCAAGTAAGTATAAATGATTCACCAACCTAAACTCTATAGTACTCTATATAAAGCAAGTTCACAATTCATTGACAAGTGCACCAATGGTATGTTGATTTGGTTTGTCGCTTTACGGTTATTTTGTGTACACTTTAGGCTAATTAGACCGCGACCTACAGTTTAACGTGGATTTCGAACCCCTCACAAACACCTATGCGACCGCCAGGATTCGAACCTGAAGCTTGTGGTACCAAAGGTCAGAGTGGTAGCCAATTGACCATCAAGGCCGTCCAAAGGCATGCTGAGACAGCTCAAATAGTTTCAGAGATTCAGAATTACATTAAAATACGTTGCCATAAAAAATCTCAAAATTCTTACTTAAAGCTATAATTAGGCTAATTATAATAATTTTATCGGGTGAAATATTGAATTTCCTCCTCTCTCCCCTGGATTGTCAAGAAATTGCAAGAAAATCGTTTTGCAAGACCACCCATTTCCAGATCGTACGCGATAAAAAACAATCAATATTTCTCGAAATAAAATTTAATGATCAGAGTTCCATATGAACCGCGTAGATTATAATCCAACCCCTGGGACGTCGGGTAGTTTTCGCTGAAACATGATTCCGCCCCCCTCCTACACGGCTCCACCCCTCTTCCAAAAGTTCTTCACTTTGGAAAAGTCGCTTCACTTCAGTTCCCACACTCTGTCCAGGATACGCAATAAATAAGCAAATAAGTAAGACATGAAAGAATATTTTCCAAATATTAGTGAATGACAAACAACCCTGTCAAAACGTTTATCCGAACAGGGTGGGCTGTAGGAGTGCCACAGAAAGCAAACCTGTATTTTTTTCTGTTCTATTTTTCTTTCTCTCTGCCTTTTTTTTTGTGCAACCTGCTGCCAGCAGACGGAAACAGTCGTATCACGTGACTCCTAAAACCAACGTAATACGCGCCTTGTTATGTGGTTCTGAAGTATGATTGGCAGCCGTTGTCATACGTTACGCCCGTCGCATCAAGAGCTCATTACTTCGGTACGTGACGCCATTCGAAGCCGAAGTTGAAGTTGTTTTTCTTGTATCGTCTGCGCGGACCCTTTGCATGGGGGTGAATTTCATAACTTGTTTTCTTTTTCTTTCTTTTTCTTCTTTTTTTTTTCTTCTAGCGACTCGAGTTCCTTTCCTTCAAGATCGATAGCTTGCGATCGCACGTGGGGAACGTAAATCTTTACTGACAGTCCAGAAAATTAAATTGAAGCAAGACATTCAGACTTTTGAATTATGGATAAAGGGATCGTTCCGTTCTGTAAAGTTATTGTTTGAAGAACAGGTGTTCTTGGATTTGCAACTCGCACGGAGGAATGAGATCTGCTTGATGAATTGGCTGGGTGAAACATACGAGCCTCTCAATGAACAAGTTAATTTAAGTCCCGCCTTTCTAACTATGAAAAATAACAGGAATCTTCACTTTCCCATCGTCTGTTCTGGTATGCAATAAATTAAGAAAACGTTCGTCTTTCGTTATGCAATAAGGTCAAGAGCAAACGATTCTTAATTTAGATAGCTTTTTTTCGAGATAAATCAACGATTTCGTTTTCCTCAGACAAATATGTACGGTTTTGTAAAATCAATGAAAATGAATACTAGTTCCTTTTCTTCTTTTAAACTTATTAACCTTTTACCTGGTATAAATTAAGAAAAAAATTGCAACGTACTATTGCGTGGACAAAATTATGAAATGGTTTTAAACATTTTTATATTTGTTCCTCCAACAACTTCCCCTTCCAAACTTTTTTTAATAATATAAAACCAGACATAGATTGGATTTACCATTTGATTTACATTTCATTATAATCATTCAAAGTTCAAACCTTCAAAAAATTGGTTTAATGCTTACAGTTGTGACACATATGCTTATAGGCAGAGTGTCCTAAAAAGTCTTTCTCAAGCTATATGTGCTGATGTGTCAGATCATGACGAACAATTTTTGCATAAGAAATTGTGTGAGAAATTTGCATAATGTTATGCTGCATCAATATGACCTGATAAAAGGCAAAGGTATTGTTTTTGCAGAGTTCCTGAAAAATAAAATATTCGTACTCCAGTTACAGAATTATTGAGAATTTAAAATTTAAAAACTCCTTTCAAAAGGAATTTACATTTAAGTGAATTAAAAGGATTAATTAATAGTGATAAAATAACAAAGTAATATAAGTAACAAAAATAAACTTAAAAACATAAGAAAGAAAAATATTATATATATTTTTTTCTATATGTATATAAATATATTCAAAATTCCGTTCATGCACCAAATTAAGACTTGTTCTATTTTGACAATATGTAATAAACACATAGACATTTTTATAGAGGTTTATATCCAATGTTACAGATGTCTTGTGTGTCAGAAACTTGCATATCCATAGAAAAAATCCAGTTGGTTAGATTGCGAGATCAAGGTGCCATGCGATGAGACAGCTTGTGCACATTAAGTGATGAGGACAGGTCCCTTCAAAGTAGTTCTGCACATTGTTGACGAAATTTGTGGGCTCCCCCTCATGCTGATACCAGATATGTCGTACTTAAGCCATCAAATTCGGCGACACTTCTAAAAAAATACAATAACCCTTTTCAAGCACTGCTTCTATAGTTCTTTCTTCCTATAGATTTATAGGGGAAAGTCGATGAAACGGCTTAAGGGTAAAGGCTTAATGCTTAAAGCTTCCACTCAATGATCTATTGTTTTTTTAATTGTTTTCCTTTTTTTTTTTGTTGAAATATAAAGTCCTCTGGAGATATCTAATAAAAAATGTCTGCTGTTAATGGATGCCTGTATTCCTCGTGTTGTCAGTTGCCAACACATGCATATTAAAAAGGTTTAGGACATCGTTCAGTCCACATAAACCCCGATGGGAATGACAAGAATTCCTTTTAGACATTTATAGACATTTCCCCAAATTTTGAGATCATTCTTCGAAATGACGTAGCAGTGTCAACTGCTCATCATCTTTTTCCAGATGAACGAGTTTCGATGAATCAATCTAGATGAGTGAACTTACCATTTCAGATGAAGGAGTTGAATATTTTCGCAATGCAGGTTTATAAACGAGATCTTTAATGTAACCCCACAAAAAAAAAAATAACACGAAGTAAGATTAAGAGATCATGGTGGTCATGTAACAAGGTAAATTATCATCATACAGGGTTGTGGTATCATATAAATAGCTAACTAACTCCTTGGCTCTATAGTCTATGATGGACCATGGCCATCTGGAGGTTTATAAACGAGATCTTTAATGTAACCCCACAAAAAAAAATAACACGAAGTAAGATTAAGAGATCATGGTGGTCATGTAACAAGGTAAATTATCATCATACAGGGTTGTGGTATCATATAAATAGCTAACTAACTCCTTGGCTCTATAGTCTATGATGGACCATGGCCATCTGGAGGTTTATAAACGAGATCTTTAATGTAACCCCACAAAAAAAATAACACGAAGTAAGATTAAGAGATCATGGTGGTCATGTAACAAGGTAAATTATCATCATACAGGGTTGCATATAAATAGCTAACTAACTCCTTGGCTCTATAGTCCATGATGGACCATGGCCATCTGCCGGATTTCGAAACAGGAGATGTTGTCTTTATACGGGGTAGGATTGTCAGCCCTACGCCTAACGCTCTATAGTTATATTAGACAGGGGCCTACGGCTTAAAGTGGATTCCGAACAGCTACAGATATCCATGGCATCGATGGGACTGGAACCCGAAATCTGTGGCACCGAGCGCTAGTCACTCAGCCATCAACTCCTCCTTTAAATAGCTATGACACCCAAAGCCCAATGGGTCAAAAACACGGAATATTTTGCTTTATTTTTATGTACCATTGATTTTATTATGTGTAATACTTTTAAATATATAAATTTTTATAATCCAGTCATTCATTTTACGCGAACCATGCATTTCAATTTGATGTAACAATGTTTTAAATTTGAAAAACAATGTTAATAGAAATGTTTTAAATTTACAATAACTATATTAATAACAATACTTTTACATTTTTCATAGTAATGTTGAAGACAATGTTTTAAATTTGCCATAATAACTCTAATAATAATGTTTTAAATTTGCCATAACAATGTTAATGACAATGTTTTTAATTTGCATTAACAATGTTTACAATTTGCCATATCAACATAAGAATGTTTTAAATGTTTAATAACAATATTAATAACATTTAAATTTTCCATAACAATGCTAATGATAATGTTTTTAATTTGCCATAACAAAGTTAATAAAAACGTTTTAAATTTGCAATAACTATGTTAATAAGAAAGTTTACAATTTGCCGTAGCAATGTGAATAACAATATTTTCAATTTGCATAATTCTAAGTATTTAAAATAGCACATTTTTTTAAAGTAATAGTAATACTCTTACTAAAAATTCTGAATAAAAATCATTGCATTTAAAGTTTTGTAGTCATTGCAAAGTCTTTAAAATCAATCCGCATATATAAAGAAAATTAAATGTTTCTAAAGAAAAACATAATCTAAATATATATAAGTAATGACTTAAAATATGATCTATAAAAATATTAATAGATCACTTCAAAAACTGCGAATATTTTATGAAAACATTTTATATTTCCAAACAGCATTCAGTGAAGTACGTCTCTGTTTATAATGCGACTGCAGCTACAAATGAAAAACGCACTATTTGTATCTGCAAATGAAAAACACGCCACTTGTAGCTGCAAATGAAAAACGCACCAAATACTGACTCATTTACTGTAGAAACTTAATCAGAAATTATTTTTGTGACCGCTTTTATCAGATAATTTACAATTTGTCATTTGTTATACGAGGCGATGACAGCTTCATTTTTTTAAGGGAAGAATATACGAGCCGAAGCTTGCGAAATGTGTCTTTCTTGCGTGATATATGTACGAGACGTTTTTCATTCCGAGTTTGATTTAACACTGACATGTTTTTTCCCCTCTTTCAGCCGAGTTCTTAGAATATTTTTATTTTTTCCACCCATTCTCTGCGCAGTGAGTGTTATTTCTGTTATGTTCCTTCAGAGAGAAATATGTCGGCCAACACTGCAGTGACAACTCGACTGCTTATCTTGAAATGCGCTGAAGCGGAGAAGTTCTGAAGCTTAAAAGTTCTGCAGCACATTTAACTGACAGTTACAAGCTTCATTTTGGACGGTTAAAGTATTTTATTTCATTCGAAACTGGAGAAGTTTTAAAGGCAACGCTGACATTATTAATCTTTTTTACCATTAAGAGGGGAAAAAAAAAATTAAAAAAAGAAAATGATTTAAAAGAAAAAGAAAATTGTAAAAATTATAATCGGGTGGGCGATATACAGGTTACCCATAAAATTAAAAAAAAAATTCCATAAAAATAGGAACAAAACGTATAATAGCAATAAAAGTAAATGAATAAATAGAATTTCAAACGTTTTTTTCTTGAAAAATGTCGTTTTCACATTGAAATAAAATTTTTCTTTTTCTTTTTTCTTTTCTTTGTTACCATTAAGAGAGAAAAAAAGATTAAAACACAGATTTAAAAGAAAAAAAATATTATAAAAAATTGTAATCGGGTGGACGATATATAGGTTACCCATCAAATTTATAAAAAAATTTAAAATTTTAAAATTTTCCCCATAAAATAAGAAAAAAATGCATAATAGTAATAAAAATAAAAAGAATTTCAAACGATTTTTTCTAGAAAAATGTCGTTTTCACATTGAAATAAAATTGTTTTTTCTTTTTTCTTATCTTATTTAATTTTCTTTTTTACCATTAAGAGAGAGAGAGAGAGAAAAAAAAAAAAAAAAAAGAAGATTAAAACACAGATTTGAAAGAAAAAAAAATTGTAATCGGGTGGGCGGTATACAGGTTACCAATAAAATTTATAAAAAATTTTTAAATTTTTCCCATTAAAATAAGAACAAACCGCATAATAGCAATAAAAATAAATAATTAATTAATTAAAAAAATAGAATTTCAAAGGATTTTTTCTTAAATGTCGTTTTCACATTGAAATAAAATTGTTTTTTTTATTATTATTATTATTATTATTTTTTAATTACTATTAAGAGAAAAAAAAAAGATTAAAACACAGATTAAAAAAAAATATATATATAACAAATTGTAGTCGGGTTGGTGATATACAGGTTACCAATTAAAATAACATTTATAAAAACATTTCCGCGTAAAATATGAACAAACCGCATAATAGCAATAAAATTAAATAAATAAATAATTAAAGAAAAAATAGAATTTCAAACGATTTTTTCTTGAAAAATGTCGTTTTCTCATAGAAATAAAAATTTTTTCTTTTTTAATTTTCTTTTTCACCATTAAGAGAAAAAAAAGATTAAATAACAGATTTAAAAGGAAAAAAGGAAACTATAAAATTTGTAATCGGTTGGGCGATATACAGGTTGCCCATAAAATTTATAAAAAAATTTAAAATATTACCCATAAAATAAGAACAAATCGCATAACAACAATATAAATAAATAAATAAATAAAAAATAAAATTTCAAACGATTTTTTTTGAAAAACGTCATTTTCGCATTAAAATAAAATTGGTTTTTTTTTCTCTTTTTATTTTTTTTTCCCTTTTTTTATTTTTTTTTTTTTTTTTTTTACCATTAAGAGAAAAAAAAAAGATTATAAAAAATTGTAATTGGGTGGGCGATATACAGGTTCCCCGTAAAATTTATAAAAAAATTTAAACTTTTAAAAATTTTCCCATAAAAATAAGAACAAAGCGCATAATAGCAATAAAAATAAATAAATAAATAGAATTTCAAACGATTTTTTCTAGAAAAATGTCGTTTTCACATTGAAATAAAATTGTTTTTCTTTGACCAGACGATCTTTTAGAAAAATTATACAATAATTTATCTTTTGAATTAACTTTTATTACTGAATTATTGAATAATTACTCAATTAGTTTGTAGGTTTGCCTGATGGCCGAGTGACTAACTCTCTGGAGCTCAGTATCACAAGTTTCGGGTTCGAGTCCCTGCGGCGAAATGGATGCTTGTAGTGGTTCGGAATCCCCTTTAAACCGTACGTCCCTGTCTAATATGACTGTAGAGCGTTGTGGGGGTAGCATTTCTCGCGTCCGTAGCTTATCTTCAAGCAACACGTGCCCCTTGGGTAGTGCTAAATGAGTAACAGCATTAGTAGGTGCAGCCCACACATGCCTTCTTCAAGGCTAGTTTGTATTGGGCTGCTCACAGGGGCATGGTCAATACAACCCAGTTCTCGACGTAATTAAGAAAAAACGGTTTGTGAATAAATATTATATATAAAAAAGCTCGTGAAAGATATTTAGAAAAAAAATCCCAGATTCTAGTGAAAATGTCCCAAATTGAAAAAGGTTAAGGACACGAAAAATCTGTTGCCCAAATCCACACCTATGTATTTTATGTCTAATAAATGAAATTATTAAACAAAGCAAAATTTTATTTGAAATGCTTAAATGATGCTTCAAAAAGTTTTTATTTATGTGTATTTATTAATACCACTTTTCAGTCTTTAAATAATCTCCAGAAAGGTTCTTTACAGAAGGGCTCAGTTCAAGTGCACTCACAACGTTCGTTGCAGTCACTTCTTTCGAAACCCAGTAGATCCATGATGATTTAGACAACGTATATAAGCGTAATTGCATATTACTCTGACGTTCAAAAGAAAATTCAAAATGAAATCACGTTTTTAATTTTTCAAACTGATTTAAATGACTTTCTAAAAGTTCTTATTAAAAATATTTAATAATATTATTAAACAATTTTAATAAAATTTGAATTTTAATTAAACAAAAAAATTAAAAGGTGTATTTTTACCAAAATAATTAATTTTAAAATAAATTTTATGATTTCTTTTTTTACTTATTTGCTTAATTGTGTTAAAACTCGAATCACTGTGTTAAAATTGTTAAAACTCGACTTATTTGTGTTAAATAATGAGCAAAAGGTACAAATACGCTGATAGAGTCCGTTGCAATCGCTACTTTTAAAAACAAGAAGAATGGGGGATAAATGTAACTGCATGTATTAGAGAATTGCATCGACACTCAGAGTTGGGAGTTTTCCAGGTTTTCTCCCATATAGCACCCAAATTCAAGTCAACTACTCGTAAAAGTACTCCCAGAAAGCAATGTCCTATTTTTATCACTATATGTCCTATTTTTATTAGTTAGACATGAGGTTCGATGCCAATCTCTTCGAATTTATCAAGGATTCATTTTGGGGTAAAGACTTGGCAATGTTGTGTCATGTATTATTAGCATTTAATAATGAAGTTGATTGTTAACAAAATTAATGTTTAATTCCTTGACATTTGGTTTATATATAAAAGGGAATGAATAAAGAGGGAATTTTTTCTATTAAAAAGAATTTTTTTTGTTTTATTTAATCACAGAAACAAGTAACGATTTTTTATTTTTTTCTAAAGAAATTCGAATAATGCGTTTTTAGGCCATTGAGATTATTTAAAAAAATGATATTTTCCCTCTTAAAATGTTTAATATTAAAAGCTCAAAAATTAAAGCTCAATATTAAAACTACAAAATTAAAAAAATATGAACTAAGAATGAAAAAAATGTATTCATTTCACAAGTATTAATAAAATACAATATGTTGAAAATAAACATATATATTATTACCGAAATGAAAAGCGAAAAAATTCAATGTGCTTTTTTTTTAAAAATGTAATATGTATTATAAGAACAAAATATTTACAATCCAGGAATGTATATGGTTAATTTATTCGAAGTGAAATTTCCAAAATAAAGGAGCTATTAACCAGTGGCAATCCTACCTTTTAAATAATGGCTGCAAAAAAAAAAAAAAAAAAAAAAAAAAAAGAAAAGAAAAAAAAAAAAAAAAAAAAAAAAAAAAAGATTAATATTTTGGATCGTTTTTCAGAAGTAGCAAAGTGTTTTAGGTTTTATTTCTCGTCATTTTGATAAAATCTGTTTTAGATTTCTTTTTTGTCTCATCGCTTAGATGAAATCACTCACTGGAACTTTTTTTTTAAAAAAAAAAATCATTTATTTGCAAACTATTTTCAAGGAAGAATGCTTTTAAGAATGATTGTTTTAACAAAGCAGATGTTTCAAGATTCTTCGTTCAACTAGGCTTGCAGTTGAATCTATAAACATCCAAAATAATTTTTTTTCCCTCTCTGCTCTTTTACATACTATATCAAGATTTTTTTAACCATCTTTTTCTCTCTCTCTATCTTCTTGCCTGTCACTTTTTTTCTGACATTCTCTTTTACTGCGATAACAGTTCCACCTTTCTTATTTATGAAAAAGTGCTTGGAGTCTTTGCTTGTAGCCATTAGTCAGAAAGGGAGTTTTCGGTCATTCCTTCTGGCTCAAACAAGTCGAGAGATAACATGGGAAAAAAAATAAATAAAATATGAATAAAAAAACAGCAAGGAAAGGATGTTCAAGTAATAAAATATGAATAATTAATCATTGAGAATAATTGATCAAAAATTAATAACTGATCTGAAATTTCATGTTCAGTAATAGCCTGAAGTCACGGGATAGGTGGGCCACACAAGTGCATCTGAAGGTCATACAAGTACAGTTGATTTTTAATACACCAATCAGAAGGTCACACAAGTACAGTTGATTTGATACACAGCTGAAAACACACAAGTCAGCACATAAATACAGTTGATTCGTAATGACCCTCAGCTGTTAAATCAAATAGGTCACACAAGTATAGTTGGTTCACACCTCAGCTGCTAACACACAAGTGCAAGTAAGTCACTCAAGTATAGTTGATACACAAGTGCAAGTAAGTAATCTAACAGCTACATTTGTATTATCTAGCTACTAAGACACAAGTGCAGCTGAAAACACACAAGTGCAAATAGGTCCCACAAGTACAGTTGATTTTTAATACACCAATCAGCTACATTTGTATGACCTTAGTTGCTACACACACAAGTGCAGCTGAAATCACACAAGTGCAAATAGGTCACATAAGTACAGTTGATTTGTAATACACCAATCAGGTACATTTGTATGACCTCAGCTGCTAACACACAAGTGCAAGTAAGTCACACAAGTATAGTTGATTCGTAATACAGCAGCTACATTTGTATTATCTAGCTACTAAGACACAAGTGCAGCTGAAAACACACAAGTGCAAATAGGTCACACAAAGTTGATTTTTAATACACCAATCAGCTACATTTGTATGACCTTTGTTGCTACACACACAAATGTAGCTGAAATCACACAAGTGCAAGTAGGTCACATAAGTACAGTTAATTCGTAATACACCAATCAGGTACATTTGTATGACCTCAGCTGTTAAATCACAAGTGCAAATAGGCCACACAAGTATAGTTGATTCGTAATACACCAATTATCTACATTTGTATGAACTCAGCTGCTAACACACAAATACAGCTAATCATTGTACCAATTTATGAATAGGTATGAATAATTTCTTAATACTTGGAGACATCGAGTTTTATTCTTACATGACACCAATACTCCGCCAAAGGGTTGTGACAAGGAGTGATGGCATCAGGGAGAACTATTCCAGATGTATTATGGAAGTCGTATGGAAGAAACTACAGAAAACTCCCCCAAGACAACAAGAGTGGATGACAACAATTAAACATTTGTTATTTATATATTGTTTGATTTCAGTACAGATATTGATTATATGTTAGTAAAATAAAAAAATTTTCCCGAGACTAATGTTCCGAATATTTTCATTTTTAATAAAAAATAGATCAGTTACAGTGTTATTAGAAAATAAGGTAAAGGAAATAAGAAAGTTACTTTGATTAATATGACATAGTAGAAGAGCGGGATTTGCAAAGGTTAACTCACTTAACACAATGCCAAAATGCATAATTATATAAACTTTTCTACCATTTTTGTGATAAATTTTTCAAATTTCTTTGACTGTATAATATACAGGAGGCTTTGTTGATTACTACAGAAAACTATATATTCGGTCTTGCATGGTTATTTTTTATCTCTCTTATAAGTAATCAATCTCTTATAAGTGATAAGTGCAAAAATGAAATTTTATTGAAAAAAGGATTCGTTCTCATATGGGTTTTAGATTTTAAGTTATTTAAATGTAATCGTTTTGGATTAACATTCCATTTTCCTAAAGTTTTATAACTCGCTTTTATATATATTGTTACTTATGTTCCCTGCAGCAAACTCTTATCAGAGCAAAAATAAAATTTTATTCATTTGCTTTAAGAGGAAAGAGGATTCATACTCTTATGGGTTTAAAATTTTAAATTATTTAAAAGTAATCATTTTGGAGTGAAGTTGAATTTTTACAGTTTACATCTGTAGTTACATGTAACTCGTATATATATATATATATAATAAATAAAAAATCCCACTTTTATATCGCCATGGACTAAAAATATATTAATTTTATGTTTGACAATATTCAATGCTCTAAAATCTACTAACTCTTTCAAGCCATCATTTACAAAAAGCCGAAAGTACTAATATACATTGGTAAAAAAAAAAAAAAAAAAGAAAGAAATGAAAAAGCCATTGAAGTGCGTAATCGGCGATGAATGCAGCAGTATTGAATCGTTGCTGTTTACAAAAAGTCGTCACGGACGATGTAAAACATTCTCTTAATGTAAACATACTTAGTCTTCAAGAACAAAATTGACTTCCTCTTCGATTCGAGGAACATTAAAAAGAGTTCGGAACAAAGATTTCAATTATTCCAAAATATAAACAAAACGACAGTTGTTAAGATATTGGAGCGCTTGTGTTTATAGTACCGGTTCCGAAGCAATTTTTTCTCCATGCTGCTCTTTGGATCAATACAACACAGCTTTTGTTCTCAGGTACTTGAAACAAATTACAGAAAAACCGAAAAATAAATAAGAGCCTCAAGAGCTAGACACAATTTTGAAGTTGTTGCAACAGATCTGTATTGTGCTGCAATTAAATGTTGGCGTCGGTAATGTTATTTCTTCACTATTTTGTCTTGCGCGTACCAGGAATGCTTAAGATCTTCATTTGGGATGCACACTTTGGCACCATTTCTTTTCTAGCGACTTCATATCTTCATTAGAGAATGAAATTTATTATGATGGGGAATTTTATATTGCATTTATATGGTGGATAATTTTATATTATATTTATATGATGGGTAATTATAGCTATAATTATTATTATTTTGAGTTTTTTCCCGATTTGGATAATAGATTCAGCATGTAGCAAAATTCAGCTTTGGTTTAATAAAAAAGTAAACATTTAGTTATTACAAAAATATTTTATTCAATGTTTTCTAATTTATGGCAGAGTAGAAGATCAGAAATTTAGTCAATAGCTTGCTAAGAGGAATATGTATCTAATATATGTATGTGTATAAGAGGAATATCTTTGCATTTACGTCCACAGTTTGTTTTTTCAAAAAATCAACATTAGCACAAGGTTCGAATTGACAATTATTTTCTAAATCTCGCTTCCAAATTCTTGATAGGGCCATTCTGTTGAACTTAAATTGTTTTGCAGCTAACGTAATTGCGCCTTTCTGCAACTTTTCATTCTTCTTTTGATGTATCAAGAACTGGACAATCGCAAATCGATCTTTGTTTAAAAACTCTCTTTTTTTTAACCAAACTCTCTTTTTTTGCAGCACTGTCAAAAATGCTAAACACAAAATTTTAGAATTTAAAAATGGGTCCTTATAGCTAAATTCACTGGCTTAAATGCTTAACACTAAATGTAAATATTATAAACGGGTACTTATAGTTAATTTCACAGTCAAAAATGCTTACCACTAAATTTAGAAATTAAATATGAGTGTTTATGGGGAATATTTCTTTTTTCTGTTCAGTGGTCTTAATGTCGAAGTAAAAATAATCTTCCATGATGTAAATTTTTTTAACGCTGCATTTTGAATTTAACAACGGGTCCGTATAGCTCACTTCACTGTCTTAAAGGCTTAATACTGAATTTAGAATTTAACAACGCGTCTTTATAGCTGACTTCACTATCTTAAACACTTAACACTGCATTTAGAATTTAAAAACGGATCCTTATAGCTAATTTTATTGTCTTAAATACTTAACACTAAATTTAAATATTAAATATTGTGGCTTATAGGGAATATTTTTCTTTCCTGTACCGTGGTCTTTAAGTCGAAGTAAAAATAATCTTCCATGATGTAAATTTTTTTGGTACAATTGACATTTTTGGGAACTTTATTCAAATTTTGCATTAATAGAATATTTCCGTCCTTCGCAATATAATCCACAACCAATGACAAAGCAGTACAGAAACTAAACCCTAAAAGAACATCTCAAAAGACACTTCATTTGCCTAAATACCTTTTTATACCGTGTCATTCTAACGAAAAAAATCGCAGAAAGGGAATACAACAATTTCTGCGAAAAGTCTCAAGCCAACCTAACCACTTTTAACAATAGCTTTGTTGCTTAACACTAAATTTAGAAGTTAGAAACAGGTCCTTATAGCTAACTTTAGTGTCTTAAATGATTAACACTATATTTAGAATTTAAAAATGAGTCCTTATAGCTAATTTCACTGTCAAAAATGCTTAACACTAAATTTAAAAATTAAAAACGGGACCTTATAGCTAACTTCACTGTCTTAAATGCTTAACACTGCATTTAGAATTTAAAAACGGGTCTTTATAGCTAACTTTGCTGTCAAAAATGCTAAACACTAAATTTAAAAATTATAAACGGGTCCTTATAGCTAACTTTACTGTCTTAAATGCTTAACACTAAATTTAGAAATTACAAACGGGTTTTTATAGTTAACTTCACTCTCTTAAATGCTTAATACTAAATTTAGAACTTAAATATTGGGACTTATAGGGAATATTTTTCTTTCCTGTACATTAGTCTTCCTGTCGAAGTAAAAATAATCTTCCATGATGTAAATATTTTTGTTACTATTCACATTTTGGGAAACTTTATTCAAATTTTGCATTAATAGAATATTTCCGTCCTTCGCAATATGATCCACACGGCAACCAATCACAAAGCAGTACAGAAACTTAACCATAAAAGAACATCTCAAAAGACACTTCATTTGCCTAAATACCTTTTTATACCGTGTCATTCTAACGAAAAAAGTCGTAGAGAGGGAATCCAACCATTTCTGCGAAAAATCTCAAACCAACCTAACCACTTTTAACAATAAGTTTGTTGCTTAACGCTAAATTTAGAAGTTAGAAACAGGCCCTTATAGCCAACTTTACCGTTTTAAATGCTTAACACTAAATTTAGAAATTAAAAACGAGTCTTTATAGCTAATTTCACTATCTAAAATGTTTAATACTAAATTCAGAAATTAAATATGGGTGCTTAAAGAGAATATTTATTATTTTTTTTTCTGTTCAGTGGTCTTAATGTCGAAGTAAAAATAATTTCCATGATGTAAATTTTTTTGGTACAATTGAAAATTTACATTTACAATTGTACATTTTGACATTTTGGAAAAAAACTTTTTCAAATTTTACTTTAATAGAATTGATCCACATGGCAACCAATCACAAAGCAGTACAGAAACTTAACCATAAAAGGACACTTCATTTGCCTAAATACCTTTTTATACCGTGTCATTCTAATGAAAAAAGTCGCAGAAAGGGAATCTTGGAGACATTTCTGCGAAAAGTCTCCAAGCAACCTAATTTCGCCCCAATAAAGCATGCATAAAGAATCTGTCACACACTTTGCAGTTGAGGCAGATAACAAAGACTAATTTCTGCAATGATGGATGGAGCTGGCCCGCGGCGGTAAATTACTCCAAAATATGGACCATTTGTCGTGAACATCGGAGTACAAGCAACTTTGCCTTTACTCGCTATCAATTTGCTTTTTAAGCATGTAGGCATAACCTTTGCTCCGATCCCAAATTGGTTTTAAATTGCTATGCTCGGTTCCATTAATTATTCTTTCCTTCTTTTTCTTGCTTTGATATTTATTCAGTGCTCCCTCCCCCTCCCTCCCTCCCCCCCTCGCGGTTAATTGCTAATAAGAATGCGAGCCTCGTCCTCAACCCCCCACCCCTCACCCCCCGACCGAAGGGAAAGGAGGCGGTGTATGCTTTTCAACATTTCATCGTGTAACTAACGATACAGGTGGGTTTTCTTTCTGCAGCCAAGAAAAAAAACGCGGGTTTCTTAATTTGGAAAACTCCTTCTTACGTCAGGTAAAGGGCGCTTGCACAAACTGCAATCGGTTTCCTTCCTTGAGGTGAAGTTTCTCGTTAAAAATTGCACAAAGAGGGATTTTGTGTTAAATTCTGATAGCTTTATTGCAAGGGTTCTAAAAACTAACAACAGCGACATTTATAACATTTATAGAAACATTTATTGACATTAACAGAAACATTTATTAAAATTGTAGTTGTTATATATGCAATAAATGAATTAATGAAGGATGTATTAAAATAAACTGTTATCTAAAACTCTGGCAAATTTAGGCTTTTTTATGGAATGTAGGCTTTTTAATTATTAACTTCTGTTACTCTAATGCAGGGGTTCTCAAACTAAAAACAGTGACATAATAAACTGTTATACAAAACTCCGCCAAATTTAGGCTTTTTATGGAATGTAGGCTTTTTAATTATTAACTTCTGTTACTAGTAAAGCAGGGGTTCTCAAACTAAAGGCGGCGACATATTTATTAAAATTAAAGCAATTTTATATGCTATTAATTAAGTAATAAATGATGTTTTAAATAAACTGTTATCCAAAATTCCGACAAATTTAGGCTTTTCAATTATTAAATTTTGTTCGCCTTTTTGCAGGGGTTCTTATCTTCAGACAACGACATATTTAATAAAATTAAAGCAGTTTTATATGTTATTAATTAAGTAATACACTGAAATGACAAAAGTCATGGGATACCTCTTAATATCGTGTCGGCCCTCCTTTCGCCCGGCGAAGTGCAGCAACTCGACGTGGCATGGACTCAACAAGTCGTTGGAAGTCTTCTGCAGGAATATTGAGCCATGCTGTCTCGATAGACGTCCATAATTGTGAAAGTGTTGATGGTGCAGGATTTTGGGCACGAACAGACCTCTCGATGATGTCCCATAAATGCTCGATGGGATTCATGTCGGGCGATCTAGGTGCCCAGATCATTCGTTGGAATTGTCCAGCATGTTCTTCAAACCAATCGCGAACAGTTGTGGCCCGGTGACATGGCGCATTGTCATCCATAAAAATCCCATCGTTGTTTGGGTACATGAAGTCCATGAATGGCTGCAAGTGATCTCCAAGTAGCTGAACATAAGCAGCACCAGAGGACAAAGTCCATGCCATGAAAAAACAGCCCACACCATTACGGAGCCACCATCAGCTTGAACAGTGCCTTTCTGAGAGTTTGGGTCCATGGCTTCGTGGGGTCTGCTCCACACTCGAACCCTGCCATCAGCTCTTACCAACTGAAATCGTGACTCATCGGACCAGGCCACGGTTTTCCATTCATCTAGGGACCAACCGATATGCTCACGTGCCCACGAGAGTCGCTGCAAGCGATGTCGTTCTGTCAGTAAAGGCACTCGAGTCGGTCTTTTGCTGGAATAGCCCAAGAAAGCCAAATTTCTCCGCGCAGTTCTAACAGACAAGTCCCTTGTACGTCCCACATTGATTTCTGCGGTTATTTGACGCAGTGTTGCTTGTCTGTTAGAATTTACGATTCTTTGCAGACGTCGCCGGTCTCGGTCGTTAAGTGCAGGCGGTCGACCACTGCGCTGTCCATGGTGGGATGTTATGCCTGAAATTTCATACTCTCGGCACACTCTTGACACAGTGGATCTGGGAATGTTGAATTCCCTAACGATTTCCGAAATGGCATGACCCATGCGTCTAGCTCCAACTAACATTCCGCGTTCAAAGTCTGTTAATTTCCGTCGTGCGGTCATCATCACGTCAAAACCTCTTCACATGAATAACTTGAACAGAAATGAAAGCTCTGCGAAAGCACTGCGCATTTATACCTGTTCTACGCGATGCTACTGATATCTGAAAATTTGCATATTGCTATCCCATGACTTTTGTCACTTCAGTGTAAATGATGTATTAAAATAAACGGTTATCCAAAACTCGACAAATTTATGTTTTTTATGAAATGCAGGCTTTTTAATTATTAAATTTTATTACTCTTATTGCAGGGATTCTCAAACTGTAGAGCGCGACATATTTATTAAAATTAAAGCAATTATTATAATTATTGTAGTATTCTAATTATATTAATAATTCTGTTATTCTATTAATTAAAACAATTATTCTACTAATTAAAGCAATTATTCTATTAATTTAGTAACAAGAAAAGTATTAAACTAAATTGTTATCTGGAGATTAAACAAACATATCCTTTTTATAAATGCAGACTTCATATGAAATGTAGACTTTTTAATTAATCAGTTCTGTTAGCCTTATGATAGAGCTCTCAAACTGTGGGGAGAGATATTTATTAAAATTAAAGCAGTTATATATACCATTAATTAAGTAATAAATGATATATAAAAATAAACTGTTATCCAAAACTCCGAAAAATTTAGGTAGGCTTTTTAGTTATTAAATTCTGTAACTCTTATTGCAGGGGTTCTCAAACTGTGGAGAAGACATATTTATTAAAATTAAAACAATTATTCTATTATTCTAATTATTTTATTAGTCTAATTATATTATTCTAATTATTCTAATATTATTCTACTTATTCTAAAATTATTCTAATTATTCTAATATTCTACTAATTAAAGCAATTATTCTATTAATTAAGCAAGTATTCTATCAATTTAGTAACAAGAAAAATATTAAACTCAATTGTTATCTGGAGATTTAACAAATATAGCCTTTTTATAAATGTAGACTTCATATGAAATGTAGACTTTTCAATTAATAAGTTCTGCTAACCTTATTACAGGGGTTCTCAAACAACGGGGAGAGATATTTATTAAAATTTAAGCAATTAAATGATAGGTACTGCATTAAAATAAATTATTATTCAAAACTCCGAAAAGGAAAGTTCTTTAAATTTCTTTCTTAATGGAGTATCGAAAATGAGCTAAATAAAATGTATGCACACATAAGTAACTGCACATTATTTAAAAAAAAAAAAATGTTCTTCATAATCCATAGGCAGGTTTTGCGTTTTACTTATACATGCAACTAACAGCCCACTGATGGGTGATGAAGAGGGGGCATTGCCTTGCGAGAGGACTTTTAAAGGTAACAGGTCCGCATTTATGTATCATGTGGGAGAAACAGGAAAACTCCTATTAAAATCTTTATTTATATAAAGTATGTCACATCCCATTGTTTGTAGCCTATAGTCATCATAGTTGGAAACCATAGACCCCATTGTTTTGAAAATCATGGGTTGAAAACTACGAACTCTATAGTTTGAAAAGCGGGGCCTGAATGGCCGAGTGGCTAGCGCTCTGGCGCTCGGTACCACAGGTTTCGGGTTCGAGTCCCGACGGTACCATGGATGTTTGTAGTGATCCACTTTAAACCGTAGGTCCCGGTCCTAATTGGATCGTAGAGCGTTGCGGGGCATTGTTATTCCGCGTCCGTATCTTCAAGTTACACGCGCCCCCTGGGTAATGCAAAGTGAGTACGTCTGTGCAGCGCTTGCCTTAAAACCTCCAAGACCAAGCTGTCTAAGTGTTTGCCAGCTGCATTGGAATAAAAAAAAATAGTTTAAAAAGCATAGGCCCCTTTTTTTAAAAACCGTAACATCATTGTTTGAAAAACATGAACCCTATAGTTTGAAAACCGTGTGTATCATAGTTTGAAAACCATAGACCTCATAGTTTAATAAATATGGGTCTCCTAGTTTCAAAACCATAAACCCCATAGTTTGAAAACCATAAGTCCTACAGTTTGAAAACCAAAGACCTCATAGTTTAAAAACCAAGACAACATTGTTTGAAAATAATGAGTACCAAAGTTTGAAAAGCATGGGCCCTATTGTTTTGAAATCGTGGGTTGAAAACAACGAACTTTATAGTTTGAAAACCACAGGGAAAACCACGACCCCCATATGTTGAAACCATAGGCCCCATTCTTTGAAAATCCTGGGTTCTATAGGACCCTTAGTTCGTAACCCATAGACCCCATAACTTGAAAGTCATAAGTCTCATAATTTGAAAATTACACTTCTCACAGTTCGAAAACCATAAGCTCCATTGTTTGAAAACCTCTACATTCACATTTACAGTTACTCTTATAATAAGGAGATTATGCATGAAGTTGGAGCGAAACACAAAAGTACTGAACAAATGATATAATAAGAACTACAAAGTAAAAATGATATTTTAATCAAAGGGGAAAATTCGATTAGGTAACCGTTATGGGAAAGCAGGGCGATTTATGACCAAATGGGAATCGCGTTTATCTTCACTTTAGACCAAGAGAAAAAAAAAATGGCAGTCTTTCAAAAATGGTTGTTTAGAGAAAAGACAGGATATGGGTGTATGTAGCAGGCCCCCGTTATACACTTGGTAATGATGAATCTATTGCCTTCGCAGTGGCGAAGGACAACAAGACAAATGTCCGGCATTGAAAGAACAAACAGAATGCAGGAAACCGACCGAACTCAAGCAGAAAGGCATTACTAGTCTCAAAAAGCTGATTTTGCAACAAAAGTCCTGCAATTCTTGCTGACGATTTTGAATGAAACATTTCGCATGTTAAATGATGCAGAAGTAAAAGAAAGAAATTAAAATCACTCGCATTCGACATTGAAATGACATGAAATAGTTTGGAAAGCAAGAACGTAGAATTGTTTTCTAAAATTTAGTTTAAGGTAAATTTTAAGTGGAAATTCGGAAACTTGGCTCCGTGTCGCTGAAGAAGGGGGTGCCTTCCGGGTGGAATTTTTTTTAGGGGGAACTACGGCGTATGCGGAGTAAACCCGGAAAACTCCTATCAGATAGTCCGACTAACGAGGCAACTGCTGAACGTCACAAACGCCATCGAATCTCCTCGTTTTTTGAAACAGTGTCTACACCAGGGATGGGCAAACGTTTTCGGTCACGGGCCAAAAATCGAAAAAAAAAAAAGTTTGGCGGGCGAAGATAAATTTTTCTAAAATTTTAAAAACAATTTAAATACGTTAATGAGATGAATAAAATTGCGATTTCATTTTTAAAAGCTCCTTATATTGAGGTTCGAAGTGAGATGTACTAATTCAAAGAAACGAGGCTAAATGCTCATTTGTCACTCTACTTCTGAAATAATTCTTTCTAAGGTTCATAGTTTGAAAACACTTGTTCACATATATAAGATGAAGCAAACATAGCACTGATTTTCTGGGCGTGAGATATTAAATTTGGGAAACTTACTTTCGATAATGATTTGTAAAACTCTAACTTTGGCATATTTAGAAACAATTGCTATATATTTCTTTTAATTTGCCTCGAACCAACAAATTAAAATTCTATCCGCGGGCCGGATAGAATCTTCCAGTGGGCCGGAGTTTGCCCGCGGGCCGTAGTTTGCCCATCCCTGGTTTACACAAAGCCGCCAGTGGATTGAACCTCCGCCCTAATACTCACCAGCGTCACACATTGCAACTGAGCCACGGGTCGGGCTACATCCTAGCAATGTTAAAAAGTATAATCAAGCACACTGGCCCTGTTTGAATTTAAAGAAATATTCTTGTCACGTGTTACGTAAGCATCCTGCCTTTGGATATGATATATCTCTTTTATAATTATTATCAAATTAATTTAATTTAATTATAAATTTTAATTATAAGCAATTTATTAAAATTTCAGTAAATGTAGTTTAATTTTTTTGTAGAACAGTTGGGGACTTAATGCTTCACTTAAGTATGCCATGGACAGACAAGGGAAGAAATTGCCAAATGAGAGGACTTTCAGGGTTAACTGGTCCGCATTTGGAGATCGAAGGAGGAAAATCTCCGAAAACTCCTATCAGGTTGCCTGACTATCGATGCAAGACACTTTACACGTGTTGCCACAATCATTATGAAATTTGAATTATACAATCATTATTGAAAGCAGTGACAACAATCATTATTGAAAACAGCGACGACAATCATTATTGAAAGCAGTGACTGCAATAGACGCCAACAGCGTATTTGAACCTTAGCTTTCCAGCACACTAACTGGTACTTTACACTGGGACGTGATTTGGGAATGTAATTTAATTTAAACAATTTTTTCCAATAATAAAATAATATTTGTACGTTTGACAGCTAATTTTATTCAAATTAGTTCTGATTATCAAACACACTTTTGAAGTAGAAATTCTACTTAAAGCTGTCAGTCCGAGTGATTGATTAGTAAAACCTCCTCCCTAAAATCTAGTTTAATGTTTGTAATTAAGATTCAACAGCAGCGTTGTTAAACACGTTTTTGTAATTCAAGTATAAAAGAAAAGAAAAAGAAATCATAGATAATAAAAAAGAAATTAGAAATTATACACATTTACAAAGTAACTTGGTACTGGATAACCGTTTGAAAAGCCCACTCATCGATACGTGATAATAATATAATACATTTCTGGAGTAATTATATTCCTGTAACATTCATCTGTATTACTTTTTTTCTAAAAAAAAAAGAGTATAAAATTAGATTTAAAAAAAAAGTAAAGTCTTTTCACCA
>BPLQ01006289.1:0-142961 GCA_021605075.1 Caerostris darwini | reverse complement strand
AATATTTGATGTTGATTATATTTTAATACCGAATTACGCGCGTCGAAGCTCGCATTAGATACTTCCAGAACAACATTTCGTGAGTCGCTTTGAAAGCATGAATGAAAATTGGCCTGTCTTCATTTTTAGCCGATTCCTTCAGCGGCGTTTTTGCAAGGCATGATACAGGTAAAGCGGCGAGGGAAGCAAATGGATGTGGTATTGATTCACAAAGGGTGACATTTGGCATCCTTTCAGTAGTGGGTTAGCAGACTCGCATCGGCGCCAAGGTCATGGGTTTGCCGCCACCCGCAATCACCAATTGGCACCTGTTGCAGTTAACAATTGGCAGCTGAATTATGGAGGGAGTTAAGAAAAAAATGCGATGCTTCATCCATTACGCAAGCGTGTCTGGTGTTTGTTTTCGCCAAAAGTGTTGTGTCGCGAAAATTCTATAGACGATAGAATAGAATTAGTTTTTATTTGAATTAGAATTTCTAAAGTGAAAATAAGTCACGATCAACGAAACAGATTTGCGATTTTAAATAATTCTGGATTCAAAGTAAAGAAGAAATACAAACGCGGTTTAACATAAAATAGCAATATAAAGTTTATTGAGTAAACCCACAAATATATAAATAATAAAATTAAAGATGTTTATTATTTGTTTATGTTTTTTCAAGTTATACCAGCTAAGGTTTCATTCATGAACGATAAGAAAAAAAATAATAAATGTAGTTTCGATTATGGTTTTTCGATGTTAAATGGTTTGATAGTCTTTTACAAATTATTTAACAATGACGATTTTTTTCAAGAATTAATTTATAAAAATGTTAATTTATTTCAAATAAGAATAAATACATTAACTATTTTGTTTTAATATTTAAATATTTCTTACTGTTTTATTTTCAAAATTTTCTTCAGACTTAAATGTAATGATTGCATTTTAAAATTATTTCACCTTCAAATACAATTTTTTCTTCATCAAAACGATAAAAACAATGGTGTGTAACAAACAATGTTTTAATATAGAATAAGCAATGTTTTAATATAGAATGAACAATGATTTAATACACAATGTTTCAATGTAGAAGGAACAATGTTATAATATACAACATTATAATATAGAATAAACAACGTTTTAATATAGAATGTGCAGTGTTTTAATATAGAATGAACAATGTTTTAATGCAGAATGAACAATGTTTTAATAAACATTACTTTAGTATAGAATGGACAATATTTATTATAGAATGAACAAGTTTTAATAAACAATGTTTATTAAATAATGTTTTAATATAGAATGAACAAAATTTAAATAAACAATGCATTAATATAGAATAAAAAAATAATCTGATTTAAATAGACAAAAAAATGCAATATTTTAAATGCTAAGAAATGTTAACCAAAATTATTTACGATTATATTTTAAATACTCCGAGTCAAATAAGAAGTCATATCTTTGAATTTTGTCTAAAATTGCAGCTGTAATCTAAAATGTATTGATCATTTCTGTTTCATAATTCTTATATCTGGTTCTATGAAATAATTTTATTATTTTTTTTAAATCGGGATTAAATTCATCCGATTACATTCGGATAATTTCATAGCATTGCACATTGGTAGTTAATGATTTAAATAATCATTTTATATATCTATTACGTAAATATGTCTAGTACTTGTCTAGAATTATAATAAGGTCAAATATTTTTGGTACTGCTGCATGCTTAATTCTTGTTGTTGCTTGTAATTCTTGTTGTGCTTTAAATAAAAATAAAGTTAATTGCTTGAGAAATAAGGATTATAAGGAATAAATGCAAAAATTATATTGATTCTAAAAGTTTTACAATATACATTATTTATTCCATTTATATCATATATGCATAAAAACATTATTTCTGTATCAATATTCTTGAGTTTACTCATAGAAAAATTTGCAGCTTTTTTTGTTACATGTGCTATTTTAAAAGAAATAAAACTATATGCTCGTTATAGAGGAGCTTTTTATTTAAGGAATATCATTGTATTTTTACCAAACTTTTTATTTAGAATATTGCTTGAAATATTTAATATGTAAAGTAATTTTTAGAATTTTTTTAATGAATTTTAATTATGTAATATTATAAATGCTTGTAAAATATACATAATGCAATAGGATACTTCAATATATTTATATACGTTTAGTTGAAAAAGTAATATATATATATTTAGCGATTAGTTTATTTTGTGCAAATTGATATAAATAGAATAAAAATTATATTTGTAATACAGTATTTTTGTTATAATATTACAATATTTTGAAATAATAATGAGGATATTTTTAATGAAAATCTTAAGGAAAATTGAGCAATTTCAGATCTCACAAACATGCCTAAGAAAGAAAAATTTAATTTTAATGTAAAGGAAATTTTTTCTATAAAATCGAATTATGTTTTTATTAATTTATCTATTCACACTCTTAACACATTAATCCTATTTTTTCCACATTCATAATATTTAAAAGTATAATAATTTCAATTTTCACTTTTCCACTAAGCATTTGAATTTTTAGAGGAATTTTTAAAAATAAAATACAGTATATTGAAATTCTGATGCAAATTTTGAACACCTGTTTTTTATAAAAAGAAAGATTATTTTTTTTATTAACTATATAAGACTTTACTAAAATTCCATTTGTGTTCATTACTATATTTTATCCTACCCAATAATTCAAAAAAATCTTTTAAAGAAAAATTATTTTTAAAATTTTGATTTAAAATTATGAATTTTAATCTTAGTGATAATTAGTTCAAAACAGCATTAAATATTTGCGATAACAGCTTTAACCAAATGAAATGATTTCTTACAATTGTAACAATTTTATTTAAAAGTTCAAGATTGTATCTGTAATATTTTTAAACGAATTATAATGATCAGTTTAAATGTTGATAACATATCCACACGAGGTTCTAAAATAAGCAGACAATTCGGTAAGAATCGAGCAATCACGTGACAACTTTTCCCCCGTCTCATTGGTTAAACATTTCTAAATGTCAGACAGTCATGTTAGTTCCGCGTTCAAAGGTGTTCTCTTGGCTCCACTTAGGAATAATTTCTGTCTTTTTTTTTTCGTACCGTAAAAGATTTTCGATAAGGAATTTATGATCATCAGCTGTTTTTCCCTAGAGAGCTGAGTTTTTTTTTATTGATAGGAATATTATTTATCCTAATAAATTAAAAATAAAGAAAAAGTTTCATGAAAAGGATATGCTTCGAATGCTCTTTTTCTTTTTGTTTGGTATCAACCAAAAAAAAGTACACTGCAGGAGTTTAACAATAGGCCTAACATTTTTATAGACATAAAGTAACTTTCTAAAATCCCCAGATATTATATATATTATTTCTGTTATGAAATATTTTTTCTTGGTGTTTATATTTAAGTATGTGTTCATTTCTAAAGAAAAAAAAAAGGTTGACTATATTATGTTTGGTTTCTATACGTCATTGAATATTTTTGAGGAATTACACACAGTTGTCAATTTATGTAAGAAACTGTTCTTTAAATGATAAAAATTGAACAAATTTTTTATTTAACTGAAATATTTAATTTATAGCAAGTGTAATAAAAGTATGTTCCGCTAATTTAAAAAAACGAGTACATGATTAAATAATCTGAAGAAACCATAGCATTTTTTACAAAAATACACAGTTAAAAAAAAGTAAGTATGCAAGAATTGTGATAAAGCTTTGAAAATAAAAAGATTTTCGACTTTTTTATTAAAAAAATCATTTATTTCAATAACTTAGAGTTTAAACTGAATTTAAAACAGGAAAAAAAAAAACATCACAAAAAATGCAAGAAGAAACATCACTGAATAGCAAGAAGTGTCGGACTTAAAATGTTATTCCTATCTCAAAAATAATATGGTATGAGAAATATACCATATTATTTTACAAATATACCACACACAAACACAAAAATCCCTTTTACAATTACCTTTTGCAGAAATTAAAATTTCGTTTTGTTTTTGTTCACTTCTATTTTCAATTTTTGTAGAATTTGCAACTATTTTTCCAAGATTATTCTTATTAAATCATACGTGTTTTTTCATTCATTTAATTTGTTTAATTCATGTAATTTGTCCTTTTAATCACTGTATTTGTTCACTGAGATTAATATCAAATGACTTGAGAAGGCTTTTGATTTGCTATAAATTATCTTATTCTGACACATCTTTAGAAGTATGTTTGTATTTATTTACCCAGCTAGATGTATGATCTAAGAATAACTTTTATCATTACAAAATGTTCAAATCGATGAATTTATTCATTATTCATTGAATATTAATTGCTAAAATATCTTTTTAATAACCATGCACTCTTAAATTGAATATTTTAATTTTTTTTTTTTTTTTTTTTTTTTTTTTTTTTTTTTGTTTGTTTGTTTGTTAAAAATAGTAAAATATTTTTTCTGAACAATATTTTGGAAAAAAAAACCAACAGTCTACAAAAAAGCAATAATATATTTTTCAAAATTATAATTTTTTAAGATTGTAAAAATTTAATTATCTGCATTTTCAAACATTTTAACTCGGTGAAGATTTTTTTATGTATTGACAAGAATTTAAACGAATAAAAATATAGAAAAAGAAATATTTTCTAAATTTTTTTAAGTTCGTTGCCCCTTGAAAATTTTCTCAAAACGATTTATGATAAATGCAGTAATATAACCGAATAAGGAAAGCTAAATGCTGTTAACATTAAAAGGAAAATAAATTAAATTTCTTCGAATTGAGCTTTATTTATTTATTCATTTTGTAAATGCGGAGAAAATATTTTATTCTTCGAAAAACAAGCTTTTACTTCCTTCTGAGTATTTATTAATTTAAAAAAGAATTAATGTCATTTGTTCGTTCGTTAATACTTGGAAAAGAGTATAAGCAAACATTTTCTAGATTTTGATTATAAAGAATTCAAGATATATACGAAATTTGTAAGGAATCAATATTTTTATTATCAATTAGATAATTTCAATCTAAAATTTTGTATTGTAGCATTATAAATTTATTTGTTTATATGATTAAAAAAATATCATGTTGTTCAAAATTAAAAAAAAAAAAAAAAAAAACTATACATTTCATTGTATTTTTTTAAAGTTTGGTTTAATGTATGTAAAACAAGTTTTGCAAAATGTTGCATTATTCTGAGTACAACATGTCTAATCTATGTTCTTAAGAATAAAAAAATGTTATATATTTTTTTTCTTACAAAAAGAAAAGTATGTAAATTTGTGTTATAAATTATGCGAAGTATAGAAAAAAAAGTTTTCTTCTATACATTTATTTATTTTCGCCTGTTTTGAATTTTATTCATCCATAACATTAACCATACAAATCTGTAAATTATTGTATTTATTAAAGAGCAATGACATTCTTTTATTTCCGATTGTGCATTAAGCCTATATTTTTTTTGATATTTCTTAAATAAACATTTCTTTAAAATGCCTAGTAACATTTTCCTGTGTTTATCACCCTTGTGATTTTTAATTTTAGGGTGTACATTTAAATTTTTATAAAAAAATTACATTAACATATTTTTTTATAAATCCAATTGTATCAATTTGAAGTGTCGCTTAGTGTGGTTTTATTGAAGAAATTTCTATAATTTTTTAATGATTTATAAATACAGTCTACATGAAAAAGATGCACACAAAAGAAGATATTTCAACAGAGTGAAAATCCAATCAATAAGGTCAATGTGTCGTTTGCCAACCCATGGGCATTATGCATTTACCTAGGGCAGGGGTCTCTAAACTACGGCCCGCCAGTGTCATCCATCCGGCCAGCGACAGCGAATAGCTTATTGTTGCTGTAATAAGTTGGATAAAAAAACACAGAATGTTAATAACTCGGTTTTATTTATTTGTTAGGTAAATCTTAATGATAAACATAATACGCAGTAAATTTAATTTAAGCATAACAATTAACAAATTAATTGAAATGAATCCCACTAACATTATAAACTAGTGAACATCCCGTGGATACCCTCGGTAGTTATGTTGGGGTAAAGAGTATCGCATATGTATGTATATCTATATATACATATGCGATATCATATGTATGCGATATCATATGTATGTTTGGAATGTATATATCCGGAATCAAACATATGATTTTCATCCTGAAAATCCTAGCGTATGCAGCAACAAGCAAGCAAGCGTATGCCCGCTCAGAGGGCGTACTCGGCGACTAGTCTAGAAATTATAGATAATGGCAGAAAAATTAAAAAGGTTTTGGCGCTTGGTACTTACTGGATTAAACAGTATGGCCCTAAGGCTGGAAAGTTTGGAGACCCCTGACCTAGGGCATTATCTGTGGAATTTTAGGTTTCTTGACATTGATCTGTAGAAAGCGGTAGATAAGATGCGAGATTTCTTGCCACACTCTCTCTAGTTGTCATAATAAATTGGTTATTTCTAGGTGACTGGTTGGAAATGCCTGATCATCAAATTACAAAGTGCCTTATAGAACAGATATGTAACAATATAGTTGCTTGAAAGTGCTTGACATACACGAAGACAATTAGTTGAAATTTTTGCCGCGCCTTGCTGAAATATAAGGAGGTGACATGAAGGAAAGGTTAACACAATGGCATGCCTTGAAGGGATCCGAGTATTAAATGAAAGGGCACTAAAGACCGGACTCCCAAATGTTTTGATTTTGAAGCCATGAATGCGTATAGTCTTCGACGGCCATCGGGGCTCTATTTGAAGCACTGAAAACAATGCTACTTCAGTCAATAAGATTCCAGGAGGAACCAGTGCAATACTTTGGCAAAAATAGACAATTGTCGGAGAGTGCAAGGATCGGTTTCGTATCAATCGTACCATGCATTTCAACGGGAATTATATAGCAGACAAAAGGATCAGAAAAGAAAAACATTCCTTGGAAAGGGACATAAGGACATTTTATTGGAAACGCTGGATAAGTTAGGCAGACCTCCCGTGGAAAGAAAAAGAGAAATAGGAAAGTAGAGAGATTATCTCCAGTTGTCGAAATAAATCAGAGATATTTGAAACTGGCCATTGGTCATTCTTTTAAAACTGGTTTCGTGGAGGACTTCTAGAGGGATTGTTTTTCGTATATATATATGTATATAAAGATCAAGAAAAACAGTTAGAGAGATATAGTCAATATCCCAATGAAGCAGTCCAGGCAACAGAGTGAGCACTCGGTCATTTGCAATTGCTATTTTAGTGAACCTTGTGTAGAATAGAACTTTATACTGTAATTCAGTGCATATTGTGACAATGCATTATATGGAAACTAAATGTTTCACTAGTCATTTTACAATTAATTTTGGAATTCTATCTGCAAAACAATTAACTTTACTGGACTAATCCGTGAAAGGTAGAAACATAGCTTCATGAATTCAAACCCTGTTCTCTGAGTCGTCTATCAAGAGTGTTCCGATAGCACGTTCGATTCTTGTTAATAACGAATCCTCTGGTATGACAGGCATTCTGATGATTCACGTTCTATCGCTTTCTTAAGTCATCTTAAATTTAAGATGACCCAAATAGAGAACTACAATTCATTTTGAGTATTCTGGTTTCTGTATCCTAATAGTATGTCCTTTCGAATCAGACATTGTGACAGACATTGGTTCAGTAACCGATAGAGATAGATTCAGAATAGATAGAATTAAATTTCGATGGAAGTTGTGCTCTACAATTCACATTTCCATTTTGCACACATTATTCAGATATTTAATTGCGATTCTTTGGGTTTCTTTCTATTCATTCATTGTCAGCTACTTTTGAATCAATTGTTGAATCTAAAAATATTAGCATGCGAAATTTCGTTGCAACTTTTCTTAGAACTTCGTTTTTTTTTAATAAATATTTATTATTTTTACTGAGAGACACAAATCATCAGATTAATTTTTTTTTACGAACAATTAAAAATAATTTTAAAATGACTTTTAATGCTAAAAAGGAATCGCATCAAATATGTAATAAATATGATCATGTACAATCCTATGCTACAAAGGATTTCTTTTTTGTGCGTTCATCCTGCTAATGAAATATTACTGATATTTATTAACAAATTATTTAAATATAAATTTACACTGAATGCTATGCTTTATATGACATCGAACAATTTTATTTTTAATAAACACATTGTTTTATTAAGGATTTGGTTTTGTAAATTCTTGTGTAAATTCCTTACAAATTCAATTATTATTTTAAGAGCAATATACTAGTTAAGAACGAATAGTTTTATTTATAAAATTTTAAGTTATACTATGGTAAGAACTGTAAAATTGCTAAAAATGCAGAATTTAAGAAAATTTAATGCATATTTAAAATTATAGAATTCGTTGTAGCGATAGTGTCTAAGAATACTTCCTATTCCAATTTAGGTAATTCAAAATTTTGAATTTTATTTATCGTGCTGGTACCTGATGTTTGTACCGTGTAAACTCCGTGACGTCTCTGAAAATTGCGTGGGATGAGAAAGGAATATAAATTATTTATTATTTAAAGCCAATTAATCTCCTCGTGCAACACGAGAAACTTTTATTTCAAATACCCTTATTTAAAATAAACACTCATTGTGATTTCAATAGTTTGTATGTTTGTTTGAATTTACATGAAATATGATGCTAAGATTACAGGCCTACTAAGTCATGTGCTCTATATTTTATTTTAAATTTTTCATGATTCTCTGCTGTAGAGAATATGTGACTCTGTAATTTAATTCTTTCAGGTGAAAATCACTTGTTTATTTTTTGATATGCTTATGAAATATTTTGCCTTTGAAACAACTTTAGCGGGATGCTAAAAATGCAACAAAAAATGCATAATCAGTTATTTTCTTATTCCATGAAATCACGGAATGCCAAAAATAATATGAATGGTTTAAACAGAAATAATATAGACTGGAACAAGTTAGTAGCTGAAAAATTCCTTCGTTACCATTGGACTTTAGACCCTGGAAAATAAGGTTTAAGTGTAAGTTTTATTTCAGGGTTTAAATATTGAAACTATTAATAAAGATAAATGACATTTTTGTAAAATAACTGACATTTAATTTTGCTTTAATTTTCATAAAATACTGTCAAATAATCAGTTATGATTAGAAAATTTAACTTAAGCGTCACTCAATATTATATATTTAAGCACATATAAAGGATATAATATATTCACACATTATAAAAAGAAATTCATAAAATATTTGTTTTTTATTTTTTTCATATTTTTTTATTATTTTTATTTCAACTTTGTATTGTAATCCCGAGGAAAAATAAATCTTGGACAAAAGTATTAGACACCACATAATAATTTTAATATTTGGAACAGCTTTAAAATAAATTAAAACCAAACTTTTTTCTATTAATCATATGCAAAAAATAAACTGCATTTTATTATTTTTTGGCATTGTGCTTTAGTGGTGATATTGTCTTTATGATAGCTTCAGCCATTTTATTTATGCCAAATAAAATTTGGACACTTAAGAATTCCAATAAAATTTTGCTCTATGTATTAATAAAATTTAACATTTGAGAATGAGAATTTTTTTCATAGTATCTATAATGAAACTGCATTAAATACGTTAAAGACATAATAAAATGTTTTTTTAAATGTCTAGACATAGAATTCATTCATACTTTTTGAAAAATAATAATAATAAATAATCATTAATATTTTAAATTTAATTTCAGATTTAAAATCATATCTTAGTAGTTTAATCTCCAGTTTTCTCAAAATATGTTCTAATGGGTTTAATTCTGGTAATGAGATGAAGCTTTCAAAATTAGTGGACAATTTGCGAGACACCCAAAGATAATGCTGAGTTTTTGCTGTGCTTTAATATCTTGATAAAAAAAAGTCGTTTCCATTAAACAAAGTTAGAGGTGATAGTTTTTAAGTATTTAAATATAGTATGATTAATTATGCCATCACTTTATATTAAATTGTCTACTCCATATGCGCCTATTCAAGAATTATCCACTGCAATGCTTTATTGTTCTAAGTTGATGAAATCAAGAATCTCATAATTTTTTCATTATAAGTTTATAATTCCGCTGTAACAAAATTTTTAAATTTGCTTTCAACTTCAAATAAGAGAGATTCGAGATTATTTAGAGAGATTTCGAGATTATTTATCATTGAATTCACGAAAGAAAAACATTATATGCAGGTGAAAATGAACATGAAAATATTTCAGTAATTTTATAGATTTTTTTTTACAGCTTTCAAACATGGATTTTTCCAAACTTTTCTAACAAATTTGTTATTACGGTGGATTACTTTTAACAGACGACTATTTCTTACCTTGATTTTGGTCCTATTTTCTTCTTTGCAGCGTTTTATCGCATATTACATCGTAGAATGAGACGCATCCAGTAATTTAGCAGAATTTCGAAATAATTTTCTGCTACTATGAAGAAAAATAAACAATATAAATTTTGGATTGCTTTTAGTTGCTCTCTTACGACTATGAACCTTTTTAAACCATGAATAGAATCGCATAAAGTAAGCAAGTAAAGATTAAAGCCAAATGATGTTTAAAATGTCACAAAAATGCAAAAAATTAAAAAAAAAAAATCCTCAGACGATAATTTTATTTATGAATTTATTTGAAAATGTTTTAATATATGATAACTTTTGTGGCGTGGTCATTCTCTGCCTCTTTCCCTTTTAGTTTTTTTAAACAAAATAAGCCTTTATTAAAAACAAATTGTTCGATTTTATTCAGAATCACCTGAGTACAAAGTATATATAGTACAACGTACAATATAGTGCAAAGTACAAACTAATGTACAGTGTACATAAGTAATGTACAAAAGTACAGTGCACATAAGTGCAGTGTACAAAAGTATAGTGTATAGTAGTATACAAAGTTATAGTGTACGTATAGTACAATATTTTTTCACATGAAAAAACATTGTACTTTGTATTTTAATTCAATCTAGATTACAGTACTTTTTTCTACAGATTATGTACAAACACTTTTTGGACCCGCTTTTTCTATACTATTTCATAATTCTTGAGCATAGTTTTTTAAGATGGTGTTTGGATGCATGTGAAGATAACATAAAACTTTAATATTGGTTTAAAGTCTGAAGAATGTGGTATCCAGTCCAAAATGCAAATGTCGCCATCTTGATTATACTTTATTAAAGCCCGTAATACCTGATTAATGGCGATTGAGAGTTTAGACAGTAGAAAATACGCCTTAAGTTTCGTGTCTAATCCATATTACATAATTAATGATGCTGAAATTTACGATCATCCATATTATATCACACAGTTTCTTAAAAATTTAAATCTAATGACTTCGCAAGAAGATAGAAAAATATTTTACTACTGATTCGACTCTCACGAATCTAGATTTTTCGAACACTATTAATCATTATGCAGTTCTAGGTCATTCTATCATGCAATCTCAAGTTTATTTAAATAATTCATTAGCCATGTAAGATTAATTTTCTTATAGATTTTCGAAATCGAATAATAGCTTATCTTCCGAAATTTTATTTTTGGCCCAATTTTTGTTTTCTATTCATAAACGAATTTGACTTTTAAACACACATCTTGTACATTACAAACATAAAAAATGCATCCCCGTGGTTTGATATGGTTTGGTGAATGGCATGGTTTGTTTGAATGGTTTGATTATGGTAAAAATTTAAACACAAATAGACAATGCATATGTAAATGAGTGAAGCTATTGACAAAAAAATAATTTTATACTGCAATGAAGTATACAGGGGATCACTAGAAGATACCTGCTGTGGCAGCAACCCTACGAAATACAGATTCAACTAAACTATGAGTAGTGCCCTAAATGTTAGAAGTCCATATGCTCACAGCCATCCTCCACAATCCGTCCTCCGATTGCGGTTGGGGTAGAGCAGACAAACGTATGACCAATCACGCCATATATATGCCTGTACGGTGAGAGATCAGAATACATTATATGTCAAAGTAGCAAGTGGGTTTGCTGCAAGACTTGTCTGCTGATGAATTGCCATACTCTGTTTAACGATGTTTTGTTGGAAAAAATCATTTTACAACTGCTGAATTATGTAGGCAAAACTGGTTACATCGCCTCATCAATGTATCACCATGCCATCTATGTGCCTCTGACTTTGCGAAAACTGCAAGGGAAAAAAATCGTCAAAATAAACAAGCATAATCTGACAGAGCAGAACTCCCGTTCTTCTAATATTCTGATCAATTGCTTCATAAATTTCTTCAATTATTGAACATTGTTATATCCCCATGTGTATTCGCCCAGAAAAGTTCACACATGTTAAATTGAAATTCGTGAAAGGATTTCAGTTTTTTTGTAAAATAAATGAAAAATTTATATCAATATATGAGAATAATATTAAATTTGTTTTTATTATAATTAAAATGTAGAAATGCAGTATCCTAGTAATTATTTATTTTATTTGTATTAATTTATTATTTATTTCACTTATTAGATAAAATTTGTATTTTTGTTTCACTTTGTATTATATATAATATGTATATTTACTTTACTTTATTGTTATTTAATTTTTACTTATTATATTCTCATTAATTAATTTTTGATAATTGACGATCAAACAATTTCCGATTGAGAGCATTTCTGCAGAGTGTATGCAAATTAGCGCTGCACTGATGCGAGTATGTAAGCATCGACATTGAGGCATGGGATTCTTGTGGCATCCATTTATTTTCGATGTATGTATGTGGAAAATGCTAAAACATTAACAATGGCGACGTTAGTACCAAATGCGGCCAAACAGGACCAACTTGCTTATTGATTTCAAGGATCCAGGTGTCTTCGTCACTGGTGAACGGTACTACGAAACGCTGGAGAAATTACGGCCTGCAATTAAGGCGAAACGACAGGGAAAACTGCGGCGATTCTGCTTTATGATTTCACGTCTTCGGTCCCTTAAAAGAGTCCTTGAAAAGTCGACGATTCCTATCTGAAGTAGAGATGCAGGAGGCAGTTTCAAACTTCTTCAACAGCAGAAATAAGAGTTTCACTATGGAGGTATATTCAAGCGGGTTAAGCAATGGTATTATTGCCTAAATACTTAAGGCGATTTTGCATAACTGTCATACCAAATATGGATTTTACAGCCTTCTAACGGAAACTTTTTGATCGCCTTTGTGTGTATATATATATACATACCTGTCATGGCCATGTCTCATCGATAATTCTACATGTAGAATTCAGAGGGATGGAGCTTCGAACGTTCGTTTCCTCTGATTGTTGCCAGCTTTCATCTTCATAATCTGTTTTCAAAAATCTGAAAAAATGATTATGAAGATGAAATAAGCTGACAATCTTCTTTCGGAAGTCTGGTTGTCTGTTGAGACTTTTCTGGGTTTTCTAACTTATCATCTAAACAATTTTTCACATCAACTCTTCCTACGTCCTCCTTACTGTGCTATTAAAATGCATACATTACTGGAATTCAAATTTTTTTATTGCAAAAATATGTTATCAATCATAAATTGATGCATAGAATAATTTCGGATTCATTTATTTCGTAATTATAAGTAAGCTCATTACAAAAGTGACGTTAAATCCTACATTTTGTTACAATTAATAATTCAGATTTTATATTAGATTAATTTAATGCAATTTACGATTTGCTTCATCGAAAACTGGTTGAACAAACAATGTTCTGTAATTGTCTAAACTGTTGAAGTACCTTAAATATAGTAAGAATAATTTTATTAAAGGGGTATATGTTTTTTTATATAAATGTACTGTTATTTGTATTCACATTGAGATTATTTTCCAGATTCTAATTAAAAGGGTTTTTTTCTGCTAGAGACACAAAATTCCTGCCTCATTTTTTTTCTTTTTAATATGCCTTGGTGGACTTTGTTTGTACTTGAATAGATCACTAAGAGGAGATTGGGGAAATATATTGTTATAAATAAAGATATCTCTACTCAGAGATCAGCGATAATGGGGCAACTGAACCTCTAAGAGGACTCAAGTTGGAAGAGGGGCAGTCACGCTTCACAATCGCCCCATACAAATGCGATTACGCATACGACAGTCAATTGCATTGCAATCACCCTTAGAAGTTCTCCCGTTATCCTCTCATCAGCAATGAGCTGTTCTTGGTATACTTAAATGGGATACGAGATCCATCGAGGGACAGAAAAAAACCTGTTTTTAGTTCAAATTTTATATTATTATATTATTAGCAACCAGGATCCTAATCTTATTAGAACTTGAAGAATGCCACATTTTACATGCAAACTTTTTTCAATATAAAATTAACTAGATTTTTTTACATTAGATGGATTTCATTTTAATATCTTACTTTGCTTAAAATGTAAACACACTAGCATCATACTCGTTAAAAAAATGGATAAACAGTATTACTTTCTTACTTTCTTTGAAGAAAATCTGATTAAAATTTCATTTTTTTTTGTGTTAGTGTTATTGGATCAGCATCATCAATATTATTTTTCTAATCCAAATAGGGCACGCAAAAATAGGATGCATCCTACTTTCTGCATTATCAGGGAAAACTAGGTTGACTATGATGCTGGTACGTATTCTTCTTCAAGTAACGATGACAAATTGCTCGACCTTCTTTCTTTAACGTCCAATCATTTGAACATAATTGATAAGTTATTGTAGCACATAATGTCACTTTCGAACATGGGAAAAACATTATAATTAAGATTGATGCACAGACTCTGCTTTCAATTATACTTTCGCCATCCTCTGTATCCGTTATGTGATAATAATGTTTTATATACTGAATATTGAAATTATTAGGTTAGTACTATGAAAAAAGTTAATTATATATAATCTTTATAATTCTTATTCAAAAAATTAACAAGGATATACATTTTTCTTATTATGATTTATCTGTAAGATATGTCACAGAAAATTGTATACATCTTGAGAAAAACTAGGAATTTATCTCTAATATTATGCTATGAATTTCTAAACTTAATTTAAAGCAATCTAATATGATATTAATTTTGCTTCTTAAGGAATAAAATAAAAAAAAAAATTCTAATCTATTCTGTATAATTGCAAATTATGCATTTTTATATCGCACATAATGATTTAGATTATTTTTAAAAATTTATATGAAAAAGCCTAGAAGCTAAAACTTTTTCAAGATTAAATAGAATATTAAAGTATATATCTAAAAATTTAAAACTTTACACCTCAATATTTTTTTTCTTTTACAAAGGATTAAGATGTGTTAACGGTTTCAGTAAAATGTAACATTCTTCATAAATAAAATGGGAGATATAAAATACACAACCAAAAAAGATTTTTGTTTCAATTTTTAACATTTTAAGATGTTTGCTGTATTTTTGGGTTTTCCCTTCCAGTTATTCATTAGCTCTCTTCCTATCACCACTATTTTTCTGCAAACTCCACTAATTTTTGACTTTTAAAACGCTAAATTCCTGCGCGATAAAGTGAAAGCTGTATATGGAATGAAAGGAAAAAGTATTTACAATTCCTTTTTTATACATTATGATGATGGAAGTTGGAGAATGTAAAGTAGGAAGGTATATTATCCCTTATAGCAAACCAAAATTATTATCTTAACCTCTTGTCTGTAAAATTTCGTGTGTAGCTTTTTTTATAATACAATGGAGTTTCTAAACTGAGGGATTGCAGTAATATTTCATCATATTTACATCCAAGGGACCGTAGTACAGATTTTCCATTATAACACATTCGTGGAAGCGATCATCTTGTTCTTCAGTCATTGATCCCAGATTTTAAGAGAAAAAAGCATGAATGTATACAATGAACATTCGAACTTTCGCAGTATAATTAGAATTATAATTCCATAATTAAGCTATTCCTAGTAATACGAATCCACCATTCAAGGTTGAGAAATTCTACTTTCAAGGACGGGCTGACCCTTACGTTAGACTTAGACCTTTATGTTAGACGTTTTGTTTTTCCTCGCACTAGACTTTGGAACCGAAAATGGGAAAGACAGAAGAGAAAAATGTGCGAGCAGAGTCGAATGAAGATTCCAGGCAGAACGGAAGATACAAAGACCCTCGAACGAACTGGCTTAATGATTTTGCATATATTTGTTATATAATTTTGTTTCGTGTTTTATGTGTTGCAGTTGGGCAGTGCTGTCTTAGAAAATTTTAATAAATATGAGAGCTAAACATCTCTTTTATTATTTAAATCCGAAATCAGTTACATTTTGATTATCTGAATCAATAAAAGCATTTCAAACTTGCACTGTAGTTAACAAGGAACATAGAAACAACTTTTTTAAATGCATCTCTTTCTTTTGAGTCCATTACGGTTTCAAAGTTAAGGGCTTGTGTCAATTTTCTTATGCGAGAGTCTATAAAGACACATTCTTTCAACTTTGTTACGGACAACTGTTATAATTTTTACATAAATATTGAAAATGAGATTCAATTTTGTGTGCAAGGGAGGAGTAATATTTTTAAGGGTCCACAAAACTCGCATGCTTTTTCATATCATAGAAACACCTGGAATTTGTTTCCTTGTGATTATTTCTTTATAGCTTTTAGACTATAGCGTATCTTATATGGAACCTAAGACTTTCGTTTGTATCCATGCCCCAAGGAGTAGGTGATGTACACCTTTTTTTAAAAAAAAACTTTATTATTTATTTGGTGCTTCCTGATAATAAAAATACATAGCAAAAGCTATCAAAATTGCTAACACAACCATGGGACACCATTTTACGGATCACGAAGCAAAAGAAAACAAAAAAACTACAAGAGGAAGAGATGACATAGAAAATGACTGATAAATTATTTTAATAACTGATAGTAACGCCATCTGGAAAATATCTATGTCTCTGATTGGGTTATTTGTAGCTTCCGAGGAGAGACAGGTATATGAAAGCAAATACTATATTACTTCAAATTTCACCCCCTTTAAAAATTTCCTGTGCGTGTATAGGATAAAAGGCTTTTCAAGAGAACGTTGTTCGCACTGTAATTTATTTAATGATTATGATTGTGTTCAGTATGTAAAAAAAACTATGAATAACTTTAATTTATGAGAAAAGGTCTTTCATGGTAATTTTTCTACTAGTGTAACTTATAAATGCATATCACTGAAACATATTCTAATTTATACATTAAGAAAAATATCATAATTATTTAGTGTAGAAAAATGCTCTTTGTATGCATTTTTTTCAAAAACTGAAAACATACTTTTAGAAATTTAATTTTTTTCTGGCCCTCTTAACCAAAGTCGATAAAAAAATAAAAGTAGAATACAAATTTTTGTATAAGAACAAAAATATTTCATTACAAAATGAGCAATGTTTTTTTCTGTTTCTAAGCTACATACATTTGATTTATTATAATTGCTTAGTAAATTGGCTATAATTTCTTAAAACTATTAAGCGTTTATTTTTGATTTTTTTTTGGTAAACTTTTTTCAAATAAAGGAAATTATTCATGATGATTTTTGTTAATTATGTGATGACAAATTATAGTTATTTTATGCAAATTTCAAGAATTTTGTTTTGCTATTTATAAATAAGAAATGTAAATTTTATTTTTAACTTATTAAATATATTAAATATTTTTTTAATGATATGTCACTTAGTTTTATAAAAATATTATAATATTCAGAATCGAATGCATTGATTTAATTTTTTAAATGAGTATAACTATTTGTCTAGATATTAAAAAAATGCATTTTCTTATTTTTCATTGCATTTTTTTTCTATTTTTCCTATTTTTCATTGTATTATTTTCCTATTTTTATTGCCTTTCATTTCATTGCATTATTCTTATTTTTCATTGCATTATTTTTATTTTTCATTGCATTATTTTTATTTTTCATTGCATTATTTTTATTTTTCATTGCACTATTTTTATTTTTCATTGCATTCTTTTTATTTTTCCTATTTTTCATTGCGCCATTTTTATATTTTTCATTGTATTTCCTTTCATAGCATTTTTTTTTTTTCATTGCATTGCGTATTTATCATTCTGAGAGAAAATGGAAAATAATATTAATCTAAATGGATACAAATTATTAATTTAATATTGGTTAAATATAATTAAACGATTAAACATAAAATAAAACAAGTAATATAAAAAAAAAAATTTAAGTCAATTCCTACTTTTTTTTTCACTATATTGCAGAAAGTCCTTTATAAATAATTTTCATTCATCTTTTTAAGTTTATCTAGCGCCGTCTATTTTTAGATACATGCAATTTAAATCGAAAAAAAAACTAAAATTAATTAATTAAATTTAATTAATGAATTAATATATGAAAAAAATGTATTAACATCAAGTGTCAACCACTACAAGTTAAAAAAAATATATTTGAACTTGAGTGGATGCATAAAAAGTATTTTATTAACGATTGAAAATTTGAACAAGATATATACAGGGTGAGTGTGAACTAATAGAAGGAATTGAATAAATAATAAATTAATTCAGAATTTCATTTTCACATTATATGCTATAAATATAGATAAAGATTTTATGATTACTTTACAGAAACTAACCTAACATTTTAAATTTATATAATTTTCTATATAACCAAGTGAAAAATAATATAAACTTATAGTTAATGTATTTAATATTAAATAAGTTATATTCTGGTTTTAAAAATGTTGAAAATACTCACGTTTATAAATTTTTTCAAGTGAAGTTTTAACAATTTCAGGAAAATTAAAGAATTATTTTTCAATATAGTACGCAATGCAGATTATTAATGAAACTGATGTAAAAATATTTTAAACCGAGTAACTTGAATAATCCTTTTAATATGTAAATAGATTTCTTTTGGCATTATTCAATTTTCGTTCAACTATTCATAAATCTTAAAGACTTTCTAATTAAGTCTGTTATAATTACAATATAAAAAAATAATTCACTACTACTTAAAATAGAGTCCATTATAAAATGAAAGACCATCATATGTTATGGTTATTATTAAAATAGTTCATTAATAAAGGATGTCTTAATAAATATGTGGCGGTTGAATGTTTTTTCGGTGTTTTAATGGAAATTTTATAATAAACTTATAATGAGATTTTCTGCTTCAATAATAAATGTTTGGAAACTTTAAGCGCTTAAAAAATTACGGTTAACTTTAATATTACCGTATAACCGTAATTCATTTTAAATTATTTTGTTTAACATGTTTAGGAATCTTTTAAAAAGGAATTTTAAAGGAATTTTTAGTAGAATTTTTTTAATACCGAAGAATAAAAAAATATATAATCGCGTTTGACTGATTTTTAAGTCAAAGGAAATTCTACAAAAACATATTATAAGCAATAAATATAAAAAGAACAATGGTAGTATATGGGGCCATTAAATTTTGAAATAAAAAAAATAGGGCTTCCTTCATATTGCAGGTATATTGGTTCAAACTAATGTAAGGAGTTTCTCTTACTTTTCGTAAGATATTGAACGTATGTTTTATATATATATATTTTTTTTTTTTTTTTTTTTTTTTTTTTTTTGAGTGGGGTGACTTGTGGTTCAAGGTTAACATGCGTCGCTGGTGACCATTATAGATGAAGTTCAATCACTGTTTTAAAACCAAGAAAATTCGATGATGTTTGTAATATCCAGCATCTTGCCTCGTTAGTCAGACTATTTTGTGGGAGTTTTCCTGTTTTCACCCAGACGATAAGCAAATGAACCCTCATTCATAGTTTCCCTTAAAAGTCCTTCAGCAAAGCATTGCCCTGCCTCTTAATCGACTCGGAGCCAATTCAGACTTCCACTTTTAACAAATTTAAAGACACATAATTATAGATTCATGGAAGGATTCCACTTCTAATTTGAAAACCCAATACTCAGGTACGCGCAGGATGCGCGAAATATACTTCCTCTTAGGGAGAGAGTCTGAAAGGGCAGCTCCTGGATGCTCCATCACAACAGAAGCTGTCCCCTTTCCCTCCATCCATGAGCAAACTATTCACAGGATGTCCGTCCTGCACTGCCACACACTGAGGATTAGCACAATAACAACAACCATTTAATTTTGCTGTATTTATCCAGAAATATTATTATATTGAATTAAATAATGATTCTGATATATGATGATCGCTTTTTTTCAATTCCTTCTATTAGCTCACACTCTCCCTATATATATATATATTGTTCAAATTTTCAATCGTTAATAAAATACTTGTTATTCATCCACTCAACTTCAAATACATTTTTTTTTTGAACTTGTAGTGGATGACACTGGATGTTAATACAGTTTTTTCGAATATTAATTCATTAATTAAATTTAATTATTTAAATTTTTAGATTTAAGTTGCATATATCTACCAATAGATGGCGCCAGATAAACTTAAAAAAAAGGAATGAAAATTATTTATAAAGGACTTTCTGCAATATAGTGAAAAAAAAGTAGGAATTTACTTTAATTTTTTTTTTTTTTATATTACTTGTTTTATTACAGGGGAATTTTGTAGAAAATAATTTAAAGTCATTTTTTTTTTGTGCGTGGTGGTTATAAAACATTTTACTTAAAAAATAAAATATTAAAATAATAACAATATGCATTATTCTTTTTTGAAAGGTTAATTTTTGATTAATTTATAAACAAAACGTTGTCTATTATATGAAAAAAAAAAAAAATGAAAGACAAATAATTTTGAAATAGATAAACAAAAATATTCTATTCTGAATAAATGCCAGGCATATTATTGTTTTTATGAAATTACTTTTAATATCATGTACATTATTAATTATGATAATTTATTTTAGATATAAATTATATTTTCTGGAATTAATGAATACTAATTTTAATATTCATGAATACCGCAATTTTCTAATTGCATCCATTTTTATATTAAGTACTTTAAATTCAAATAACAGAATCTTAAAGTTGTTGCAGTATGATATAATTTAGTCAATAATAAATAAAGATATTCAGAAATATAGTATTTTGATAAACAAATATATATTAAAAATTAATAAAATACTAATTAAAACTACATAGGATTTCAATCTAAAAAAAAAACTGAATATTTTTTTCTGATTTTCGTTAATTAAATTTCTTTCGTAAATTAATACTACCTGAGTTAAATTTTTAAAGGTAATTTGAAAACATGTCTTATAATTAGAAATTTTTGTAACAATATATCAGTTGTTAAACTCAACTAATGAACTATTAATTAATGCATATCTTTTATGCAATTTTATTTTATTTTTATAAACTTGCAACTAATTAGGCTTTTGTAAACGTATTATTAATATTTTTTCTGTAAAACAGGTTTCCTATTCAGAACATGCAAAAAAATGTCTGTGCTTTTAATATAATTATTTATTTTCAAAAATATTGACGTTTTAAAAATAAGAAGATAATTTAAAATATCTTTATGCAAATTGTTATTTTTACTGAATACATATTAGTTCTGTTAATTTTCGAAACGTTAAAGCCGAAATTATTAAAATAATTGTTATGAAAATCTTATTATAATGCTGATAATAAGCAGTTTCTGATTTTCGTTTATTAATATTAGTTAAAAATATCTTTTGCATACGTGTTATAGTTTTTGTCACAGTTTAATTAACTTTTAATAAGAAAGTTAATATATTTGTTAAAATTTGCTAATAAAGCAATTTTTTATCTGTTAAACATTAAAATTTATTTTAATCTTAATTAGATATCCTTAAGCTTTTAAATTAAAGTTAATATAAAAGTTATTCAACCTTATTTTTAAAAGTATTAAAAATAAAAATGTATTTATGCATAGTTAATTATAAAATGAAATTAATGTGTATGTGAATGTAAGAAAAAAATTATGTATTATAAAAATGTTATGTGAATGTGAAAGATTATGTGAATGTAAGTAAGGATCCACCATGCATTCCCACAAAAAGGTATAAACTTGAACTCAAAGTTTATAGATACTCCTTTCAAGGATGAGTGTACCCTTACGTTAGACTTTGCACGTTTCTGTTAAACTTTAGAACCGATAATCGGAGAGGGAGAAAGAGAAAAGGGAGTATGAAGAGTCGAGTGACGGTTCCAGAGAGTACTGAAAATACAAGAGTCGAAAGAAGTGTTTCAGGCAGTAAGGAGCATACAAAGACCCTTAAACGAACATATTTTTAAAATGATTTTGTGAATATTTGTTATATAACTGTGTTTTATGTCTTATGTATTATAGTTATGCTGTGCGGTCTCTGCAATTTTAATAAATATGGCAGCTAAAAATCGCGTCATTATTTTAAGAAATAATTCAGTTCAACCCTAAAACAACACTGAATCAAGGCCACACGCATATCCGGCCCTAATCTTTGCTATGTAAAATTATGAGAAAACATTTTTTAATCAGCAACATATATTAATACATTTTCTTTAAAAATTAACTGTTGTACTTAATTATTATATAAAAATATTTTTTTCTTAAAAGTTTTGTTAGAGCATTTCATTTGCTTGCTTATTTAAATATTATTCATTATTCAAAAAAGGTTTGTTTTGTAATTGATTTTTACATAAATTATTATGCAAAAATTTTTTAATTGCTTACGTAAGCAGTTCATTTGATGAAGACTTTGTAAAGATATATTATCGTTAATTAATATGCTAAAAAAAAGAAATCCTACTCCTTGATAAAGGAAATTAATTTTTTAGCTCTAACATTTTCGTTACAACTTTTAAGTGTTTTGTCTTTATATTCCATTATTTTAAAAAATGTGACAAATTTTAAATATGTGGCAGTGCATAATTTTAAAATCGAAGTGGTTTTTACCACCCTCTTAGTATCTGTCGTCAAAAGTCAGACTAAGTAGTAAGAGTTTTTCAGATTATGTGTCTTTTGAAATGTAAACTTAGATAAGTCGTAAATGTCTTCCAGATTGTATTGTGCACTTAGACAATAATGTCTAATATCTTTCTCAGCCATTGTACTGTGCACCATGTGAAACTAGAGTTCCTTCTTTCCCCTTCAATCATAAGTACATATGGCAAAAGATGGGCTTGGCCAGACATGCGTGTGGTCTTGATTCGATGTTGTTTCAACAAACAAGAACAAAATTTTTTAAATTTATTAAATTTTTGTTATATTTATTAAAATTTGCTAAAATACATTGCACAACTACAACATAACACACAAAAGCTTAATTATATAACAAATATTTATGAGATCATCTTAAAAGCCAGTTCATTTAAGAGTCTCTGTAATTTCAGCACTGCCCGGAACTCTTCGATTGACTCTGTACACTTTTTTTTTTTTCTCCCTCTCCATCCCTATTATCGGTTCCAAAATTTAATGGGAAAAAATTTGCCCTGATATGCGTATGTTTGATTCACCATTTTTTCAGTGTAGAACTGAATTATTTCTTTAAATAATATAAGAGAGGTTTAACTGTCATATTTATTAAAATTTTGTTGAGATAGCACTGCTGAACTGCAACACATAACACACGAAACACTATTATATATATAAGAATATTTAAAAATCATCTTAAAAGCCATTCGTTTAAGGGTCTCTGTACACTCCGTTCTGCCTGGAATTCTGCACACTCCCTTTTCGCTTTCTCCCTGTCTCATTATCGTATCCAAAGACTAAAGGACGAAAACAAACGTGCAAAGTCCAAAGTCTAACGTAAACGTCAATCCGTCCTTGAAAGGAGGGTCTATTAACCTTGAACTCTTTCCCTTTGGCTATATTTTGTATGGGGAAGACATGGTGGAATTTCGCAGATGTTTGATTTTTGATTTTTCACTTAACCTGAAGAGATGTATCTTTCCTTTTTATAAGGATTGTTCGATAGCTCACTAACACAAAACAAACTCCAATAATAACTCGACACAGTGGACTGTATGTAAATAAAACTCCTTTATTTTGGTAGTCATCAAACTCGAAGATGAACTGACCACACAACCTCTCTCTGGGGTTACACTTATTGAACTCATTTATTTATGCAGCCGTCGCACTCATGGATGGACTGCCACACGCAACCTTTCTCGTTGGTTACAGAAGTTCCAACTCTCTTATTTATGCAGCCATCAAGCTCGGAGATGTACTGCCACACAACCATTCTCTTTGGTCGCTGAGTTTCAACTCATTTTACTTACATTCCTTCTTTCTCACCCTGGCCCTCACCCCCCGCCAGACACCCCCACAGACAGGGTGTTTTTCTGGGCATAGGGCGTTGACCTCCCCTAAGCAGGGGGACCTAGGTTTCGACGTAACAAGGATGTTTGTAATAATCCTGTAAGCAATGTTCAATTTAATTAGAAAACTACAGCAGGAGAATCATATAATCGTCTTTTGTCAGAGCGAATGCATTCCTCTTTACTGCATCATCAAAGTGTGCAATAATGAGCAAATCGAAGACTATTATGAGCTGGCGGTCTAATGCAATAGCGTGATGTGTTTGGAATAAAATAAATAAAATTGAATGCCGAAAACCTTCACAGCGTCATCACGGTTTTCATAATGAAAGATTTCAAAATTTTCCAGTAGTTTATTAGGCAATAACTAGCTCTAATTACTAAGGCAATAGACGAAGTTATTCGATGATTTTGAATATCTTGTAACTATTTGTATATAAAATGTTTTAATAGAATAATAGTAGAACAATATAATTTAAAAACAACTCTTTTACATCAAAAGCGAATAAATAGTTGCAAATATTGAAGTTAAAAATCTCGAAGAAGTAAAATAAAAGAGACTTTAATTTGTCGTTTTTAAGCATATTTTAGAAAAACAAAAGGCATGTTATTAATACATTTAACTTAAACATTAATACATTATTAATACATTTATTTTAAACTGTTATTTAATACATTTTCCTTTTTCATCAATAAAATTTAAAAAAAAATATTTCGTGTAAATTAGATAAACAATATTTCATATTTTTTTCCAATAATGGTATTTCTTTACGAGAAATACTCTTTTATATTATTTTTTTATCCACAATAAATGTAACAAACCATTCATCAATATTACATTTTAATAAAAAGAGCATTTATGGCAAAGATGGCAAAAGATCTAGTATTACAATTTTTCCAATTAAAATTATTTTAATTTATTTTCCATTTTCGAGTCTCCTTAATCTTAATTTATTAAATATGTAAATATTAATTGAATAGTAAACATTAAACAAATCTTATATGTTAGTTGTAGGTAATTCCTAGGTTCCAAGTTGTTAATTCAGCAAGTATTACTTTATATTGATTGATCAATTTTTATTAAAACGCTAATCTTAAATCTTTGATATTTTTATTTAGTTTAAATTCATTCTATACACTTTTATTCAACTAGATTTTTATACATCTTTCATACTGAATTCTCTTTTGTGAAAAGCATCGAAGATTTTCAGGAAAAAAGGCGATACCTCAAAAGATTCAATTTTAAGGTCTGTTGAATTCCATGGCTTCCATCTTTACAAAATGCTATTATATTTCTATTCAATGAATCACGATTTTAAAAGATGATTGAACCCGTTTTCAAGTATCTAAGAATTTAATAATAACATTGATATGAAAGAATCTAATACAATAAGTTTATTTTTTTTTACTGTCTGAAAATGTAATTTATATTTCTTTATTATCGGTACACAATGTTTCTTTAAGAAAATAAAAAATAAATATTTTTAAAAATTTCCAATTCTTTAACTTATTCGTATAATTTAAATTATTAAAAGCTAAGCTAAATTATTTTTTGAATTTATTAATTTAGCTTAGCGTTCTTAGAATATAAATTACAAGTAGGAAAATTAGTTAGACCGAGAAATAAAATCACTTTAATTCTAAAAATAACTTTAAAAAGAATGAAAACACAAAACATTATTAAACCGCGTTTAAAATAAATAAAAAAATTTAGAAAGGAAAAATGTAAGTTTATATAATAGAAATTAATTTATTGTTAGTTGAAATTAGCTAGTTGCTAGTTTATGTATTGAAGTTAATTTTATTGTAGCGAAGATTGAATACTTTATTACTGATAACGTTCGGATTTTCATTGAACATTTTTTTTATATAATTCATTTTTAATTAATATTATTTTCATTTATAGTTAAGAAATTACATACTATACTTATTAAATCATTAAAGTCATACATTAAATTATTTGAGATGGCAGATAGGTCAATTTGCTTTTTATGTGCCAAATTAATTAGTTTTAATTGCGTTTAAATAGGAAATCAAACGCCTTTCAACTAATGAATTATACGTCTTGTCTGTTTAAAATTCGTAAAATATACAAATAAAACATTCCCAACTTTCTGTAGTTCATTTCATATAAAATGTTTATTTTTATTTACAGCAATATATACTAATATATTAATGTTTGCAAACTATAAAAAAAATGTTATATTTTTTATTTGCGTAAAATCTTGAAAATTACAAAGTAATTTTTTGAGAAGCTCAATTTTAAATAAAATATTTTTTGCCATGAATTAGTTAACCTTTTTTCTGTAATATAAAAAAAATATTTAGAATCAATTATGTATACTGCATTCATAAGGTGTTCTTTTAAAATAAATTAGCAATTTTTTACAAAGCATCTAATACCATACAGCACAGAAACCTCTTAAGTATGTCCCGAATGTAATCTACATACTTCATCAGGATTAATTTCTATAAATTAAATGTTATGGTGTGGAACCTTATTGTTTCATTGTACAATCTTTCTTCATATATGGTATAACCCATGCTGCCCCCACCCAATGTCCCGAATGTAATATATTTATCTAAAATATTTGAACCTGATCCAAAATCTTTCTTCATATATGATTTGAGCATTGATTTGAGCATGTGACAATCCATAGACATGATCAACGAATTTTTGAAGCTGTATTTCATACATCCAAACAAAAACAAGTTATACTTAGTTGTATTTAAAACTATATTGTTCTGTACCTTATTGTTATTTCATTATGACAAATAGAAAACTGATTCTGAACGGAGACGAATCACTGTAAAATTATAGCGTTCAGGAGAAATAAACAAGTTCGAATTTATTCAACTAGGAGGTTCAATTTTCGAACAATGGTATTGTTTGGGATTTAACAAAATATAACATTTTTATTGATGCACTCTATGGAAATGCTTTAAAATTAGTTGTTTATATTCTACCCTATCCGTCAAACGATATTAAATACGTTGTTGTAAAATTGCTTTGTTAACCAGATTAACTGATAGCTGAAGAATCTAGAATAAAAAAACTGCTATATGACATCGATCTTGGCGACAAAAGTCCATCTGATTTATTTCTGCATACGAAAGGTTAGGATGGTAGTTTGATATCTAAAGAAGTGATCAAATAGCTGTGGCTTCAGCGTTTGTCTTAATAAGCACAAGTTATTTTATCCGTCATAAACAAGCATTGCTTTACTAAGCAAAAATTTGAACGAATTTGGATGAATTTGCTTTTCACATTAGAAATCACAAAGATATCACGTTAGATTTCACAAATCCAAAATTTCAGAGCCGTAGCAGCAGAACCAGATCTAGTTCAGCCTATCGCAAGTTCTGTTGGTACTACTATAAATTTGGCGGATAGGCTAAAAAATGTATCCAATGTATCCAACATTGTGAATTTAGACAATCTAACTTGCATCCACTTTGGAAAACTAAATGATCTATTGATTTAAGAGACTAACTACTACGGCGGTTCAAAACACCTCTTCTTTGGCTTCGATTAATCGAGTCACAAAATTATTTGATAGATATGGGAATTGTTGTTTTTATAATCCCGCTATCTAAATAAACGTCCTAAAAATAAACGTCCAAATTTTACATAACATAAATTTCACGCAGCTAACTTAATATCAATGAAAACTTATGGACGTTAAACAAATACGCTCGATCTTGGATTGCATTATCAATGATACCTTATCATGAATGGATGAATTGCATATATGTTCACAAATTAACCACAAAGCCATAGATAAAGCTCATGAGTAGATATGTAACTAAACAAATGCTTTGTTATATAACCTATTCCTTGAATCTAAAAAAATTACCTATAGTCGTTCTTGTACAGCGATATCTCCCAAAATACAGGATGGCCATATAAACCATCTGCTCTAAGAAAACAAGTTTTACAATATTCATGACCTCACTCTTTCATGTATTAAAACCATTAAAATATCGATATCCTCCAAATTCAAATCCACCAAAAATATCACCAATATAATTCGAGAAACTGAGCTAATTGCTGCATTAAATGCCAAACTTGTAAGATTACCAGGTATGTGAACAGCTAGCATCTATAATATCACATAATAAGTCAACGTTTCAATGAAATAAATGTGGACATCTTGTGCCCCTTGTCATATCACAAGGATTTCGCTATTGCTTAATTATCGTTGACAACTGTTCGTGATGTCCAGAAGCAGCATTCGTACAAGACACCAGAGACGAAACAGTTGCTCAACATAGCTATAGATGAATATTTCTGTTAAGAAAAAATAAATTTGTTAGAGTTTGCATGATCAATTTTTCAAAATTCTGACATGATTTAAAAAAAAAAAAAAAAACATTAATTCTCTAAAGCTGACGAGCGTAATAAAATAAAATGTTTTTTATATTAAAAAAAAACCAAATTTTAAAGGCAAAAGCGTGGGTTCCAACCTCCGCACTGTTAGGACAGCTTGAGCTAGAATAAGGCGCCTTAGACCTCTCGGCCATCCTGACTTCGCAGCGTCTTTATTGCAGGTTCAATGATGAGTTAGTCAAGAATTGGATTGCTGTCTTTACATGTCATAAATTAATTGTAGCTCATAAAGGATTTGAATTTTATCTATTTTTGGAATAATTCCAACTCACGGAATTCAAAAGACTACGTACATCGGCTTATCATTCACAATTGAATGGTTGTATTTAGCATTGGCACCACACGCTGAAGGCTGCTATTATATTCCATGAAATCCAAGGTTGGAGAAGATGTTTCCAGATCATTCTATTTTGATAGTGCTCAACTTGGCACCCCCATTTCCATTCTACACCAGCTGAACTTCTTTACAATGAAAACATCCGGTTAACATGTGACTTCTTCGAAAATACATCTAACGTACCCCAATCTAACTTTGCTAAAACTTTAATTGAAAAATTTCAAGAACTAAAACCTGTTCTATGTACAAACTATTCAAAGCAAAAACTATTCATTTTTAAAAATTTGCTCACATAACTATTTTGGGACATACATCATTCTCCATAACATTAAACCACCATATCAAGGACTATATAAAGTTTCAAAGAAACCTGATAAATTTTTACCATAAATAAAGGTTGAAAAAGTCAACATATCAATCTACAGAGTAAAGCCCGTCCTTTTTGGATAACTCTACAGACATCAATTGATCTCTAAAGAATGAACTTTAAATCTAAGACAACCTAACTAAAAATTCACAGAAAAACTTCATCAATTGGATTGAAACCTAAGTCTGATCAACCTTTTTGTAACATGTATGAAAACATTTAAATGAAAATGCATTATCATTGTCTGTTTATCTGTATTTTGAATATCATTCCTATGTCTATTAATGGTTAGATTCTCTTTTAAATTTTGAATACAGTACATTTTTAACGTTTGTTACTTTTTGTAGGTCTATTGTTTTAATTCTATATTTATTTGGTATGTCTTTGTTATATTACTTAGTATAATGAGGTGTCCAGCTATAGCTGCCATTCATATATTAGGACACAAACAAGGTGGCACATTGAAAACATATCCATATTATCAAGGGAAGTCAGTGATACTTAACATTTCAGAAACTAAATGTAGTTTCTATGTGCGGTATAAATTCCATAAATAGAAACTGGAGGAAAGATGTGAGATTTTGTGGAGTCTCTCTCTCTCTCTCTCATTCACTCATTTACGTGCTTTGAAATTCCAGGAAACCTGACGCTATTATTATCTAGTATTATTGACTTCTCTTAAGGGATTTAGGAAAACTGTGTGTGTGGGGGTGGTAGGACATTCGATGTCCCACTTTAAAATCCGGCAAGAGCGAATAACTATCAATGCCACTTCCCATAAGTTATTTAAATTTATAGAAATCCATTAGATGATTTTTATTTAAATTACGGAGAAAAAATACTAAAGATAAGATGGCCGCGGTGATTGGCCTTTTATTTCAATAATTTCGATTAATATTTTATTTCTAATTAATATTTATTTTGATATAGAAATGCTTTAATTTTCTGAAAAATTATAATAGAATTTCTAAAAAAAAAATTTGTTTATGGCAGAAAAGGAAACTTAGATTATTTATTATTATTCAAATGCTCAAACATCAATATTTATTAAAATCACATCTATTTATTTAGTTTTATTTGTTAAGAAATCCTTTTGCAATATAACTAAACAGGGAGTGAAAATGTAAGCATTAGAACTGTTTATTACCTTGCAAATCCCATACTCAATTAGCATGTTCAGTTATTAAGAACCATTAGCTTCATTAGCTCCATTAGCTTAGAGCTTCATTATTATATATGTTTTAAATGCATACCATAAGCAATAAAGCTGCTAACATTTTCCCCTAATTACATATTCATTCAATTCAGTGAAAAAATACAAATAGTTTTCATTACTTTATTTTGCAATATTCCATTACTTTATTTTTAATTTTTTTTAAATAAACTACTTTTGAGTCAATTTCTTCGGTATTAATGATAATATTGAAATATTCCATTTTAAAGCTATGATAAACCAGGCTTACATAAAATCGAAAAGGAAAGTTGGCACAAATCTGCTTTATACGAAATTAATATAAATGCAAATTTCAAAGAAATGTGAGATTTATTTGTAAAAATAACGTTTCGTTTACTATGAATGTCTGATATATCTAATATATATTCTACAAAATGAAGAGTCTTTTCAGGCATTTTATTAAGATGTTTTACATACACGCTAAAATTTATGATTTTTAGTCTTTGTATTTGTAACTATGAATAGAACTAGACGAAAATATATGAAAAATCTATATTCGGATCTTTCTGAAAATAGGAAGAGTAATTTCATGATATTTCAATTCTTTGTTATCTTCGTTAAGTATAAGGGAGTTCAGTATACTTTAAGAAATATAATATTATATCAAAGGCAGAAAGACAAAAAAGGAATTCTTCAGAGAATACGATAATAAAAAATATATACATTTATAATTTATTTATAAGTTTAAAAATTATTACTAGTTTAAAAAAATTTAATAAATTTATTGATGTGCATATACACAAAAATTATCTGAAATACTAAAAAAGATTTTAAAATTAGATTTAATTTTTAAATTTATTTAAAATTAGATTAAAAATATAACAAGTAATATAAAAAAAAAATTTTTTAAAGTCGATTCCTACTTTTTTTTTCACTATATTGCAGGAAGTCCTTTATAAATAATTTTAATTCATTTTTTTAAGTTTATCTGGCGCCGTCTATTGGTAGATACATGCAACTTAAATCTATAAAAAATATAATTAATTAATTAAATTTAATTAATGAATTAATATTTGAAAAAACTGTATTAACCTCAAGTGTCATCATTTTATTAACGATTGAAAATTTGAACAAGATATATATAGGGAGTGTGTGAGCTAATAGAAGGAATTGAAAAAAGATTTCTGGATTATTAAAAAATTATCCCTGTCTAATTATTCAAATTAAAATGAATACACATGATAAGCAAATTAACAAATATGTATGATAACTTTAAATTTACATTTATTTAATTTTATTAAAATTATTTTAATTCAGTTAAAATTTTCAATTATTTAGTTTAAAATTTTAAATAATAAATTATTATTTTTATTTTGAAGTAAAAATAACATATGAATATTACAGACTTAACATAAATACTACATAATATAAAATTGATATAAAAAAACTAATTGATGAACACTTTAAAGAGTTATGTATTTAAATTTGAATGCAAATTAATTCAGAAATATTTTTAATTCATAAAACTAAAGTTTTAAATTGATCTCTAACAAGTATTATAAAAAAAAAAAAAAAAAAATTAAAGCCAATTCCAACTTTTTTTCACTATATTGCAGTAAGTCCTTTAAAAATAATTTTCATTCATTATTTAAGTTTATCTGACGCCATCTATTGGTAGATATATGCAACTTAAATCTAAAAAAAACTAAAATTAATTAATTAAATTTAATTACTGAATTAATATTTGAAAAACCTGTATTAACATCAAGTGTCATCCACTACAAGTTAAAAAAAATGTATTTGTACTTGAGTGGACGAATAAAAAGTATTTTATGAACGATTGAAAATTTGAACAAGATATATATAGGAGAGTGTGAGCTAATAGAAGGAATTGAAAAAAGGAATATTGTTTTATATAGAAATAGAGAAATACTAAATTTTATAATGATGCACTTTTAAAAAATTCATAATCTCAAACGTTTAGCTCCCTGTGAAAGGGCCTCAGATACCCTGTGAAATTTATTGAAAATAACTATTTTATTTACTTACATACTTTTCTGGTTAGAACGCATGTAAAAAAAAAATACCCTCTTCAGGCTTCACCAAAGTATTTAATGGTCTATCACCTTTCTTTTATATATATATAGCATGTTATATATATCGTTAAATCATTAATTTTATAGCGAAGCATTATGATGGTGGTTTTGTGAAAGCTTATTATGTATTGCTATAGCTAAACGGGAATAAAAATCTAAACTATCTATGAAACCAGTCCAATATTTCCCAGACAATTTCTTGGAAACGTAATAAAGTAAACGTAATGAGTCTATAATATATATATATATATATTATTCCATAACAATAATTAATTTTACTAAAAATAAATAATTAAGAATTAAGGATTTCATTTTTTATTTAGTTAATTTTCGAAAAGAAGTACTTACTTTGGCATCATGAAAGAAATGCTATGAAATAAAACAGATAATCCTTATAATACGTAAAAATAAATTTATATATACCTGAAATTGTTGGTTTTTAGGAAACAATTTGTTTATTTCTAAAGGCAATGTTAGCTAAAAATTTAATTTTTGTTTTTACCAATGATATTGTCTATCTGCACACACACATATATATATACATAGAGAGAGAGACAATATCATTGGTAAAAACAAACAAACATACATCTTTTCAGTTCTGTATTTAATTTTTTAATCTATTTTTTTATGTCAGTTATCCAAAATATCTGGAAAATATGGTGTTGTCAATATTTAAACTTTAGTTTTATCTAATTAAATCAAAATAGCATCTATATAATCAAATTCATTATAATTTAATAATTATACTACTTCACTATAGACTAAAGTCAATAGAAATAATTTGGTTGAAAAGTATTTTGGTTTTGAGTTCAATACTATAATTTAAGATTTTTTTGCAAGGCATGAAAATATTCAAAAAATATTTATCTAATGAGGCATATTTATGAAAATAATTTTTATTCAAATAACAAAAATAAATTTTGCGTAAAGTAATAAGTAATAATTCGTAAAGTGCCCAATTAGATGAAATAAACGATAAAATTAAGATGTTAAGAAATATTTTTTGATTTTAAAACAAATTTGAATTTTTAAAATTGTCATATTCGGCTAAAAAGGAGTACTGATAAATAATTTTTTTTTTTCATTTAATTGTATTTTTTTTTATCTAAGTAAGAAAATGTACTTAAATTCAAATACTGTATACAATGTTTTTAAACTTCAAATTCATTATAATTTAATAACTTTAATTTATCACAATATTTTATTTGGTAGAAGTAGTTTGGTTTGAAAATAATTTGAAACTGAAGAAATATTTTTTCGTGTATTAATGCAATGCAAAAAATTATTTAAGAAATATTGTTTTAACTAGATGCTTTAATAAACTTTTATTTTAACTAGATACTTTAATTCCAAAACAAATTATCCTTTAGACCCTTTTCAACTATTTCAAATTCTCTTAGTGTCAAGTTAAGGAAAATAAATACTAAAAATAATGTGTAAAAAAAAAATTTCTAATTTTCCTTTTATTTCGAAATAAATTTGACGGCCCCTTTTAAATTTTCAAATTCCTCTAAAAAAAAAAAAAAAAAAAAAAAATGTGCATTTAATTTTCCTTTTTTTAATGCTATTAAGTGCAAAATATTTCGAACAATATTTTTACACATCAGATTCATTATAGTTTCAAAACTGTATACTATCACTAAATTTTGAAATTAAAAAAAATAATATGGATTAAGAATATTTTTGAAACTCTAGCCAAATTTGGGAATAATTTTTTTCGTGTATTACTGCAATGCATAAAAATATTTTAGAAATATTAATCTAACATGAAATACTTTAATTCTTATGTTTGTAGAAATAATAGTTTTTTATTTAAATCTCAAAATAAATTATCCTTCAGGCACTTTAATGTTCTCCAAATTCTGAAAGTGTCAAGTTAGCATAAATCAACAGTAAAAATTAGATAATTATAAGTCTAAAATGTCTCGAAATATAATGATCTATATATTTAAACTCAAACTCTTTACAACTCAAATTTATTATAGTTTAATAATAATAATTAGGAGAAGTTGGTGATTAGGTTTAAAGTAAACAGTTAAAATTATGCAATTATTTAAAATTTTCTTATTATTGTAAAAACACTGAGAAATAAACAGTTTGTTATCCATTTAAATAATTACATTAATGAGCATAAAAACTAATGGAACACTAAAAAAAAAATGTTATTTATATAAAAAATTTTATTCGAAGCATTTAATAAAAAGACAAATATATATTATTATGCATGATTCAAAGCAATAATATTAAATGTACATATAAGCAAATTAAACATATTATATTCAATCTTTTAAGCAAAACTATTTTTTTAAAAGATACATTAAAAGTATTTATATATTAATAATATATATATATATAAATATACGTAAATATATGATATTAAAATTCAATCACAGTAAATCTCCAAATTGACGATATAGATTGAAATGTCTCAATAGATTTAATACCTTAATATACTTTTCCTTCCTTTCCAGTTTAAAATTTTAACAGATTGTCATTTATATATTTATTTATTTTAACGTAATTTTTTTTAAATTTCAGTAATCTGTGGACAAAAATACAACTGATATCGTTTCCAAGGTCAGTTTTTTATATATTTCTGGAAAGAATGTTTCCAAACACTTTTTGGGTCTGTACATTTTTTATTTATTTATTTTTTTAAAATATGCATTAAATATTAATCATTGTGTTCAAGAATATTTTAATGAATTCATTACTAAATTCACATGACATCATGTTCTTTGATGTATGCTTGAAAAGTTTTTTTTTAACACGAAATTGAAACCTTCCCTATTTTTTTACATATGCCGAAACGATCCAATTCAATTTGAAGCAAAATGCTAAACCGTTTTTGAGAATTACTCATTACTTTACAGTAGTTTTCTAAAAGAAGCAATTAAGATTTGAATTAGGAACGCTGTCGAGTGCATTTGTGAGTTTTTTTTAGGTAAAATAACATTATCCTGCTGTGCTAAATGACATATTTTGCTGTTAATGAGTTTCGTGCAGAAACCCTCCTCCATAGAGATAAAAATGTTTTTCATTAAACATATGTAAGGCGATGGCTCATTATTTATTAATGTGGAGGAGAAATTATGTTTTTAGTTGCGTCAAATTTAAAGAGAAATATTTTAAAACATTTGAATATGTACATGTTGTATCAATAATGTATTTCTTGTTGTTAGTTTAAAACATAAAATGCAACTATGTTATATCTATAACTAATTTCTGTAGCTCTGCTGAAATTTTAGAGATTTGCAACAACAACAACATCATAACTCATTTCTTGTTCAAGACTTTAAAATTTAAAATAATTTCTGCAGTAAAATAAATTCTGACGTAATGTTTCGCTTTCGAATGTGATGTAAGTTTTCAATGCTTGTTTTCCTTCAAAAATTCAAATATGAATTTACTGTTTCAAAAATTCAAATTATACTTATATTTAAATATCGTGTAATGATACATTTTTCTGTCTATAACTTTTGAAATTTGCAGAATTTAAAAAAAATATAATCATTGGAAATTTTTTGAGGTTATTTAAAATATAATATTGAAATGCCGAAATATACACTGAAGTGACAAAAGTCATGGGATAGCAATATGCAAATTTTCAGATAGCAGTAGCATCGCGTAGAACAGGTATAAATGCGCAGTGCTTTCGCAGAGCTTTCATTTCTGTTTAAGTTATTCATGTGAAGAGGTTTTGACGTGATGATGACCGCACGACGGGAATTAACAGACTTTGAATGCGGAATGTTAGTTGGAGCTAGACACATGGGTCATGCCATTTCGGAAATCGTTAGGGAATTCAACATTCCCAGATCCACTGTGTCAAGAGTGTGCCGAGAGTATGAAATTTCAGGCATAACATCCCACCATGGACAGCGCAGTGGTCGACCGCCTGCACTTAACGACCGAGATCGAAGCATGTTAGAACTGTGCGGAGAAATTTGGCTTTCTTGGGCTATTCCAGCAGAAGACCGACTCGAGTGCCTTTACTGACAGAACGACATCGCTTGCAGCGACTCTCGTGGGCACTTGAGCATATCGGTTGGTCCCTAGATGAATGGAAAACCGTGGCCTGGTCCGATGAGTCACGATTTCAGTTGGTGAGAGCTGATGGTAGGGTTCGAGTGTGGCGCAGACCCCACGAAGCCATGGACCCAAACTATCACTGTCACTGTCATCAAAGGCACTGTTCAAGCTGGTGGTGGCTCCGTAATGGTGTGGGCTGTTTTTTCATGGCATGGACTTGGTCCTCTGGTGCGACTGGACCGAACATTGACTGGAAATGCTTATGTTCAGCTACTTGGAAATCACTTGCAGCCATTCATGGACTTCATGAACCCAAACAACGATGGGATTTTTATGGATGACAATGCGCCATGTCACCGGGCCACAACTGTTCGCGATTGGTTTGAAGAACATTCTGGACAATTCCAACGAATGATCTGGCCATCTAGATCGCCCGACATGAATCCCATCGAGCATTTATGGGACATCATCGAGGGGTCTGTTCGTGCCCAAAATCCTGCACCATCAACGCTTTCACAATTATGGACGTCTATCGAGACAGCATGGCTCAATATTCCTGCAGAAGACTTCCAACGAGTCTTCAACGTCGAGTTGCTGCACTTCGCCGGGCGAAAGGAGGGCCGACACGATATTAAGAGGTATCCCATGACTTTTGTCACTTCAGTATATATATATATATATTGGAGTCTAATAGTAAATGATAATTGTGTGCATTATTAATCTAGAATAGGGGTAGTTAACTTTTTTATATCTACCGCCCACTTTTGTGTCTATATTAGTTATAAAATTTTCTAACCACCCACAAGTCCCACGATATTGATGATCTATTAAATATGAAAGTTACTTTATAAAATTTATAAAACAGAGTTAAAGCAGGTTAAAGCATACAATAATAATTTCTGACCAAATACTTTATGTCAGAGTTAAGTATTGTTTTCCCCTAGTATTGCAGAATAAATGTTTATAAAACAATTTACTCTAGTTACAGCTATATTTTTAATTATAATTTGCTTGCATAGAAGCATGAAGTCTGATGAAAGTGCACTTAATTAATTAAATTACTAATGAGATCCACGAGGCTGTTGCTTCGAAATTTAATATTGAATATGTGGCTCAATTTTTGTAAGGCACAAACAAAGATCTCCACTTTCGTAAATATTAAGGAAGTTTCTTTGTTTGATCATATTACAATTAGCAGCATAATTCCACGATATATTTTAATTTACAACTCATTATAAAATGTAAATACTAAAACATTTTACGAAAACCTAACGAAAATGTTTTAAAGACTTCTATGGAAATTTTTTTAAAAAAATAATTTAAGAAAATTTTATTTAAATGTTTTTAAAAAATTAATTAAATTTTAAAAGAAGAAAGGGCTACAGTATCGCGAAAACTCATACCGCCCACCATGAAAGCTTGAACCTCCACTAGTGGGCTCTAGGGACCAGGTTGACTGCCAGGACCAGGTTGATCTAGAAGTATAGAAATAAAAGCCAAAGAATAACTCACGGTAAAACGAATGATGCTTTTAATTTTTGATTAAAGCGGCAAGATTCTAATCATAATCTGTATGCTTCTAAAGATATATTTAACTTCTGAAGGAAATGAGAAATTATTTTTTTCTGCAGGAGAAAAATTAAAAAGAATGGATCGTTGTAATAAACTTCAACATTTGAGCAAATTATAAAGAAGCAGAGTTATAATAGAGATAGGGAAATGAGAAATGAGTGCTTTTACTTAATTTAAAAGTAAAAAAATAATATCTTAAGTGGACCAACACTTTATTTTCCTTCTGAAGGAAAGCACGAATTATTTTTTTCTACAGAAGAAAAAAAAATTAAAGAATGGAAAACTTCTTTGTAATAAATTTAAAAGCAAATTGTTGAATCATACATCATTTTCCAAACTGTTATGAAAAGAAATTCTAGCTATTACAAAAATTTCTGGCAACAAGTAAAATGCAGATAAAAATTTGCAAAAGGAAAAATTTGCAGCAAATAAATATATCAGGAGAATATTGAATATATTGACATGAAATGTATTATTACTGAATGTATTGTCATGAAATGTATTGCCATTGATTGTACTGTCATGAAATGACAAACTGACAAACAAATAAAAGAAATAAAAGTATAAAGAATCAGAACTAAAATAATGTCTATGTAATAATGATATTAAAATTTTTTAAAACATCTATGTTTAAATTCTTTGCCTGCATTTTATTAGCATTACACTAAAATTATTTAAGCTCAATGATGGAAGTTATTACTTTATAAAATTTAAAAATATCATTGATATGAAAATAAAAATGGCAACTAGAGAGCAAAGATGGTTTAGTAAAATTAGTTATTTATTACTGAACCCAAAATTTATGCATCTTTTAAAACATTAATGTGGTCTCTAATCTTATATATGGTCTATTTTAGTTTTGTTGAAGTCATAAAAGACTTTTGCAATGTCTGTTAAATTGATATTTCAAATAACATAATCTATGGTTTTATGAATCTTTGAAATCATTTTGTTACCAATAACATAAAACTTTTAAAAAGTCTTTAAATAATATTTGTAGAAGCAATTAACGTAGGGTCAATAAACAATAGTCATACACAGGAACCCATTGTATCATTATGTAGAAATATGAATAGTTTCTGTTTAAATGTAATCACTTATTTCTCAAAAGCGAATAGAGATTGTATTAAAAACTAGTGTAACATGATTTAAAATAACTGATCATCGACATAATTTAATTAGGGCCATACATTACATACGAATTATAAAAAACGAAAATAAGTATAAGATTCTCTGTTACTTAAAGTATTAACGAAGCCTTGTGTTTCAATGTTCGAGTACAAGATAAAGCTAATATTTATCTAATATTCGTAAATCCCTATTATTCCGATAGGTGGAGCTAGGAGTACGTGAGGAAATGATTGTGCTACACAGTTAATATTAGTCGCTTGAACTTTATCGTTATATTAAAATACTATTATCATACAGAATAAATATGATACTATTGAACGTATATAAGACATACTTCATTTTAAAATAGATCTAGCAAAATTTTAATTTACTATTACCTTTTACATGTTTGATTTTCATCAGCCTCTTAAAGTTTTTGATCAAGCAATATGCTTTCTATGAATTCAATCTTTACAGATGCTCGCCCGTTTCCTCATTACTGTGATGGTGAATTATTTCAGACAATTTGGGAACAAGATATCTTTTTTCTACGTTATTGCACATGATTTTGCTGTGGAAAAAAAGAAATACATTTTCTCTAAGTAAATGAAAGTATGTTCCGAATTTATTTGTTTAGTTTAGTTTAGTTTATTTTTTTAGTTTTATAGTTAGTTTATTTTATAGTTAGTTTATTTTATAGTTAGTTTATTTTAGTTTATTTAATTAGTTTAGTTAGTTTTTTTTATATAGGTTTATTTTAGTTTTATAGTTATTTTAGTTTAGTTTATTTTTTAGTTTTATAGTTTATTTAATTAGTTTAGTTAGTAGTTATCTAGTTAGTTTATTAATTTAGTTTATTTTCTGCTTTAGGAATACATGAATGCTACAGTATGATACATGAATGATACTCAGATATGAATACATGAATGGTACTCAGATATGAATACGTGAATTATACTCTGTTATGAATAAATACATAGATACAGGAATGCTACAGCAATTAAAGTAGATATTGCCTTATTTGAAGTCCCATTGAAATCTAAAACGAACAGTTGAATTTTTTAATATCACAATTAATAACAATATTTAATTTTTAAAAATATTTTTAACGATCAGGGCACATTGGGAAAAAATCAAGAATTAAATTGAGTAAACCTATTATCCTGTCAGGGCTGATGATAAAAGTATGTATTAAAGCACTATATAGAAAATAATTTATTAAAAATATTCCATTTATTTTAGTATTAAGAATTACAAAGTATAAACTTATTTGACAATTTTAGAATTGCAATAATATGCAAAAGGCATCACGATGAAATCATACATAGATATATAAAAGCTGTAAAAAGAATTACCAAAGTAGATAAAAATGGGAAAAAAATTAAAAACATGAAATTCAATACTAAGTATTGAATTGTAGGCAATACAGTTCAATATAAGTATTGAACTGTATTTTATGCAGTATAATAATACAATATTTTATGCAGTATATTTTATGCAGTATTTTATGCTAATGTTTTTCCAAATAATGAAAATCATTTATTATTAAAAAAAAAAAAGCGATGTTTAGAGATCGAAAAAAAAAATTTAATTAAATAGCTAGTCTAACAAAGCTAATCTAATATAGCTAATCTAACAAAGAATTTATTTATTATTCAAGAAAAGTACATCCAATTTTTATTTTGAAAGAAGTGCATTTAATTGATTTTATCTATAACTAATTCAACAAAAAGGACTCTATAATTCAAGAATGATGTTTTTAATTTTTATGATTAAAAGTATGACATTTAATAGATTTAATCTATCACTAACACAACAAGACTAAACTATTACGAACATGTGCATATAGGACGTCATTTATTAATGGATAGGCACAAGAAACTGCTGAACTGTTTTCTACGCAAGTAAACATATCTGTCACCATTAGCGACTAATTTATTGATTCAACCAAAGCACATAATTTAAGGGAAATTTGCTGCATTATTAACATAATTTATTGCAAGTAAAATATACGTTTTTTTTTATGCAAACAGTTATTTACATCATTAAAAGTATAGTCAAAAATTATGTTATATGCTTTTCCTGAATTAAAATATATCGTTATGGTTATTAGAAACATGAAATATTATGAAAGAAAATTATTAAATGTTAATTATTAAAGTTAAGATTAGTTATTATAATTATTAATTAAAAAAATTATTAAATTAATTATTAAAATTAGGTATTATTAAAAGAAATTTGATTTTAATATTAAATCACTTAATACACAGTCCAGTCATATTAATGTGACCACCACATACTTTCAACGTCAACGTGAAATAACCAATCACAAAAGGCAGGTAGCAGCACATTGCAGTGGAGTGTATATAAAGGATGTCCTAGGGCATCGGAAAACTTTTCAATCGTTGGCGTAATGCAGAAACGTAGCAATTTGCCCGACGTCCAAAAGGGCGTGACTATTGGCTTTCGGGCCAAGGGTGGAAGCATTTCTGAAACGGCTAATTTTGTGAACTGTTCGCGTGCCGCCATGGTAAAAGTATACTGTGCATGGAAAAATGGCACTATTCAAAATCAGCGGCGTGGCACATGTGGCACTTCGTGCACGTCTCGCAGCGGTCCGCTCTGCCAAAGGTGGTTATTCTGGCTTTTGACAGGTGGTCACATTAATGTGACTGGACTGTGCATATTGGTTTAGAAATTGACAAATCTCAATTTGAAATCCAGCAATAAATGACGAATCAAAAATTGCTTGATTGATTATATGATGTAGATGGTAACCCCGATTCATTATCCCTTGTGCAATTTTTTGTAACCAAAGCATGATTTAATATTGATGTGATGAAGCAGTTTTTCACCTCTTGGCTGCTAATGCTGAAATGGTCGCTTACCTGCCGAGTAGCAAATAACCTTAGTCAATGACTGCTTACCAGCCGAATAACAAATATCCTGAGTCAGCGACTGCTTACCTGAATAGCAAATAACCTTAGTCAATGGCTGCTTATTTGCTGAGCAACAAATAACCTTAGTCAACGGCAACTTACCTGCCGAGTAGCAAATAATATTTATAATATTTCATTTATATTAGTTCTAAAAAAAAAAAAAAGAACTTAAGTATCATAATTTATACTGAAACGAAAATTTGAATGGTGATAATTTTTAAACTATTCACAATAAACACTATTATTGTGCATTCCTATTTAAAAAATTATTAGAAAATGGTATCAGAAAGCTAAGAATTAACGAAAAACGTTTCCAATAATAAAATTTATATATATTAATATCTTTTGATAATTTTGTATATATATTAAAGTGAATAGGTTTTACTAATTTTTAACATGCTTAATCAATTAAATAGAGTGATACGACGCGCCATAAGAAATAATTCTGAAAAACCATATATTTTAATTTATAAATTTATGTGATTTGTTACTTATGATTTTTTTTAATTGGCTAAACAGCAGACATTTTGTTTTAAATACAGATAAACAGTTTTATGTTGCTAATTTATTATTTATTCGAAAAAAAACATAATGGCACAAAATGAAAGTGTAGTACTATTTTAGGCATTCAATCTTACATATGAATTATAAAAAGCATTGCGGAAAGTCGGATATAACAAAAGATTTAAATAAACACTCATTTCATCACAATAAAAGCACAACAATGTACTTCCAAACAGGAAAATTAGTGCTAAAAATGTCGCAACTCATAAATGTGTAATTTCTTAACCTTTTCGCTGTGTTTATCCTGAACGAACTAGAACAATTTCCTAGTCTTCCTTGTGCTTGGAAAGGTGCCAAACTATTTTTCGTAACTGTGCCGTGCCAGATACGGTTAGGAACAGATCATGCCATTGCGAGTCGAAATTTGGCGTGTGATGCCTTACTCTTTGTCAAATTGACCTCGAACTTGAAGTAAACTGGCATTTAGTGCTAAACGGGTGTGACAGGCTTTATAAAAATAACAGGTGCACCATGCTTTTTTTCTTTTCTTTTTCTTTTTATTCCTTGTTTTCAGCTAGAGGTAGGTTGTTATTTTGGAGTGCCACTGCGAAGTACAGAACTTTAATTTGGTTTGTGTCAAATAAGCGGATTTCAACAGGTTAAATGTTCCATCTTCATCTCATATTGAATTACTATCGGTATTGTTCCGTACATATTTTTGGGAATGAAAAAAAACGTTTGGAAGATATTTTGAATCTCTTTGGATGTCGTCGTTTGTATTTAAATAAAGAATCATTTGTTGCTAGGTGCGACTTAAATTGAATACAATGAAATCGCTAAATAAAAAGGGTGCTCTGATGGAAAGATCAATGACTGCATAGATTCGCAGTGAATTATGGAATGGCAAAAAATATATATTTGATAAAGACCCAATTTATTAATTTTTTAACATATTGTTTATTATATATTATGAAATATTTATTTTAAGACATAATATTTATTTAATAAATAACGTATTGACTTTAGGCTTGTTTTTTGTAACAGCTAAATGCAAAACTAATTTTAAATTATAATTAATTTCTTTTGGAATCGTATTATTAATAATCCTGAACGAAACAATTAGCTCAAAAATATGTATTGGTGCAAAGAGACATATTTTTTTAATATATAATATTTATAATACATAATTTTATTTACATATTTGTGGATAAATAGTTTAATACAATTAATGATCTTACATAAAATATTTTTAAGTTCTGTTCTTTTTTTAACTACCAATTAGTATTCATTTTCAGACAAAACGTAAAAATATGCTATAAAAGAAATTTATAAGCCATTTTAATGTGCATCAATGCAAAGGGACTTATTTTTTTAATACATATTATTTATAATACAGACTTTTATATACATATTTATTGACAAAGCAATTTAATACAATTAATTATCTTAATTAAATGTTTAAAAATATATATACTTTATAGATTTTTTAATAGTTTAACTTTTAAATAGATTATAGATTTTTAAAATTCTTTTTTTAAATTAATTTTTTTGTACAATAATGTTTTTAATTTAAATCAAATTTGTTCATAATTTTTGTAGTAAAAATAATGATGTAAATCTGTCGAAAAATTATCTTGAAAACCTTTTAGACAGTGTTGATCTTTATATAAATGAATAGTACTATTTAATTATCTGATAAATTTCCCAAAACAATTAATTTATAAAGAGTGTTGTATATTATTTTAAATAGTGTTGATAATTATACAAATGGATATCATTATGTAATTATCTGCCAAATTTAAAAAAAGCATTAATGTATATTACATAATCATAATATAATTATTAAATATTATAGTTCAATTTATATTTGTTTCAGAAGCAAATACTCAATTTGTAACTTCAAAAAAGACAGACAAAGTATGTGATAAAAATATCTATACATTTATTTCAAGTTAATACAAAAATGAATTTTTATCATTTAATATATTTTAAAAGTAAATTAATCTTTTGAACAGTAAAAAAATTGTATTTTGACTTCACGAATAACGATGCAATTTTTTATTGTTATTAAAAAGTTTTAAGCATTACTTAAAGATTAAAAAAAACATTCAAAAACTGCCATTATGTGTAAATTTGAATCTTTACTTACAAAATCTCCACTTTTGAAAAAAACTTTGAATCTTCACAATTTAAGATTTTTAGTTAAAAGGAAAGGAAAACTACCCCCTAAGTGGATTGATGATGTTGAAAAGGCTTTAAAGTTCATTGTTGTTTAGCGATGGAGGTTTAATGCACCAGATAGGTTCAGATGGTAGAAATTTAGAAGACAACCTTGGCAACTAACAGGCTGTAGTACTCAAGAAGCAGTTAAAAGACATTGCATTAAAATGATATAATAATTCTTCTGGAAAGATAAAACAATGTTATATTTTAAACATAAAAATAGTTTGCATGCATATATCTGTAATAATCTTAAAAATATTTATTATCTTTCTTCAATATGGGGAACAGTGGATCATGATCAGCTATATTTATGAAAAGGAGAAATTTTTATGAAATACTCTTAGCTATTTTTAAATAAAAGAAGTTTCAATAAATTTTTCTATTACTAGGGAATTAATTTCAATAAATAATTTGCTTGAAAAGTATAATTATGTTTTCACAATGTTTTCAGAAAAAGAAATGTAAGTGAAAAATGAAAAATTGTTTTATCAAAAAAAACAAAAATTTTAGAAATAACATACAGAAAATTAAATGTATTTCATCTCGTAAGAATTTTTTGAAAGTAAGGAAACGAAATGGAAAGTTTTTAAAATAAACACATTAAAAACATCAAAATTAAAAAAAATGTAACATTTTCAAAAATAAATCTACATTACATTGGATTGTTAGTTTAAAAAAGTGATAAGAATCGGTAATATATTTTTAAAATTGACTGCTAATAGGCAATTTTTTTTTATACTATAAAAGTATATGAATTTTTTCTAACTTTTTTGTCGAAATTCTATGTTCAAAATTTGATATTCAATGGGTTTTATTTGAGTACAGAAACAGAAGAAATAGATACATAATCTACAGAAACATACACTTGCTGTGGAATATGATAATAGTTAATATGGCTGTTCAATATTTTAAATAGTTAATTTAATCTCATATTTAAATGCCTCATTTATGTATAAACTAAAAGTAAAATCTGAGTTTGTAATAAAAATATGTTAGTTTATGCATATTGACTTGTAATGCATTACAAGTGTTTACAATGTTTTGGCCATTGTAATTATATCATTTTATACCGGAACCGTTGTAGAATGGAGGAGGTACATAAAATGTTTAATTTATCACTTACACATTATATATAAAACAATTACTAGATAATTAATGAGATGAAAAAGATATACCCAAACGTTTTTCTTTTAGAAAATTTATTTTCATTCAAAAACAAAACTTAAAAAGTGGACTTTTGTACCCATACTTTCCTATTTAAAGATGATACAAAAATGTTGTATCTATACAAATCACAACTAAGTCAGTAAATATAAAAGTGAATAATGTCAAATATAATAAAATACTCTTACCTTCATGTTTGTCAAAAACATATATCTTTTTATTTACTGAAAAAATATTATACGTGAGTTTAAATTAAAAATAAATATTTTGTTTTTCAGAAATATTTATGCGTTTTTTATTAAGTACTAATTATTTTTAAATTACTTTGCCAAAACAACTAGACAAAATATTTATAAAATGTTGTCATGAAATATTATATTCGATTATTAAAAAAATTGAATTTAGTTTTTACAGTAATTAACTGTACTAAATTACTAAAATAATTAGCCCTGATATTTCAATTTTTTTATATCAGCTTCAAAACAGAAGAAACACTATGAGTTAAAAAACAAGTTAAGAAAAACAAAACTAAAATGGGTAACTAGTAAACAAATTAGATGAAAGGAAAATTTAATTAAAAACAAAAATTTAATCGTATCATCTTATAATTTTTAATGAATGCAAATTAGACAGAAAAACATAAAAATCAATATTTTCGCTGAGTCGTAAATATTTTTCGAAAACCATAGAGACTTCTTAGAATTTTAATTAGTATGATTTTGAATTAATTACAAATTAAAATATTTTCGTCCTTTTTTGTAGTTGTTAAAAGATAAATCTTTATTAATATGGTTAAAAGATAACAAAGCATATTTCTTGGCTGGTTAATTTAAAATTTTCTGTTGATGCTGATAGAAATGGAATAACACATAATAATACTTTTATTAATTAAAATTTCTCTGTAATTCTCAGGAAAATATTTTGAAGAAAAAATTATAATTATTATTAGACGTCAATAAGTTTTAAATACATGTACAGGACTTTCATAAATTGCTTTTATATGTTTATACATATATATTGCATTATCCATCTATATACATACATATAGTACACATCAATATGTATACTTATATATATATATATGTCTATATTGTTCTAAAATAAATATATCTTGGATGTATTTTTTGTTTTTGTTTTTCTAGATACATCTAATTATAACTATAAAATTAATTTTTAACATTATTTATAAATAACCAATCAAACATTAAAAATATTCGTTGTAGTAGCAAGTTCTTCATCACTAATCTATAGAAAAATTACTGAATATGTAAGACTTTATGCATTCTTTCAACATTTATTGCTTCAAAATAAAAAGATTGTGATGGGTGGCTGTCGCCCCCCCTTCCCGTTCCTCCTTCCATGAGAACGGGTTCATAGATTTGGTCTAAATGTTGCTGTCGACAAAGTGGGATAAGAAACAACAATTAAAAAGCCCCAATTAAAAGATAATAAATTTAATGAAAATATTCTCTCAATATTTACGTCAAATGGTATTATTTTAAGTTTGAATTAAATGGAAGATTTTATTTCAAATGAAACAATATATTTTTGAAAGCATTACTTATCGATGAATATTTTCGTTTATTCTTCAGACTTTTTGCTCTCAGTTTCAAGGACACTTTCTCTAACTTAAGATTCAGAGTTGTTGTTAAGGCAGCATCACGCGGAGCTGGCAACTGGCATCACCATTCTTCCACTGCAAACAAGTAACTCTTGGAATGACATCTCGAGGATTCGTATAACCATTCCTTCACTAACTTAAGCTAAAAGTAATCTGGCATTGAAACTTATTGAACCTATTTCCGCATAGATAAGGTTTGAGTACATTGTACTAGTTCGATCTTGGCCTGATTTTCCGATTTCAGAAAACCGAAGCGTACCTAGATACTCCAGACCATTCTTGTTTCTTATCCCAGTTGGTCGACAGCAACATCCTGACCAAGTCCATAAGCCCATCGAGTGAGGAAAAGTGCAAAAAATGGAACTTCTTTTTGTCCTTGATCTTGCAGCATAAAGGCAGGGGACACCCAAAGGGAGAAGTCTGACTTTACCCCACCCTGTTATATCCCAGGGTACTAGGTATCCATTTTAATCGCCTTTTACGAAGTGCATGGGCTACAGTAGGGCTATTCTAACCTGGAGTCATACGAGACAGTCCATTTCTTGAAACTATTAATAACATTTTCTAATTACTTGCTTCATATTAGTATATATACAAGAAAAAAAAGAAAACAATCAGTAACTCACTTATTTTTATTTGTATCACTTATTTTAATCCCTCACTTACTTCAATCAATTATTAATTTATTAACTCACTGATTTTAATTTTAATTTTTTCTGTTTTGACCACAGAGAAAAAAGGCGACTATGATTTATTGAGAATTTTAAAGAATAATAAATTTTTAAAATTTTACAGAAAATTACAGAAATAATTGGAGAATTTTAACTAAAAATGTTAATAATTTATTCAAATATTGTTACACATATTGTAATTATTAAAACACATTCTGGATAGGATAATATACTTTCATTCAATGTTTGTTGAATTTTCAAAATATAATACCATATGTGTTTCTTCAAATATTGATTCATTTTAACTTACTGGATTAAATAACTTTATGAAACATATAAAAAGTTTTTTACTGAATCATATTTGCGCCAAACTGCGAAAGGATTTTAATATGACGCTAAAAGTGAGAAAAGTGGATGTAGACATTTTTAGAAGCAATTCGAGGAAGGAAAGTTATTTTCCCCTAAAGCTTCCGACAATCAGGAATAAATAACTTCCGGGTGAAACTCTGATAATTGGAGAAAATATTTCGATCAGTTCAAGAAGAAGAATATTGCCAGATGACGCAAAAAGGGGCCATGCAAAAATTGCGTTTATGAACAACATTGTAAATTACAGGAAGAATTGTAGATGTTTACTAGGTTTGTTATAAAAAATATTAATGTGTCTTAAAAACGCATTGAATACCCAAGCAGCAGAATTATTGGCTTAGAAAATTACTTTGTTTCCATATTTATCAGAATGGTTTTTAAGTTAAGAGTTTTGATTAAGTTTACCATCGAGATTTTGTAAATTGCATTTATTTATGATGCGAAAAGTATGAAATATATTTTCCAATTTCAATTTTAATTGATGTATAAATTTTGCCAAATAATCTAAAGTAGTGTCTTTATCTTGTTGTTATAAATTAAGAGCTGGTTGGTTATAAAATAAGAGCTAACTTAAGTTTTAAAGCACTTGTTTCATACATGGATAGATTTAAATTCGCGTGTTTTAATAAATACTACTCTATATAAAACCATTAAAATAATTGATATGAGTATTGAATCCAGGATTGCCTATTGGAATGTTCCACAATTTCAAATATACTGAAAACGAGGTTGTTATCTTCTTTCCATAGGATAAAAATAATATTCCAAATTCAGTGATAAATCTTAGAAAAGCATAATTATTATTGAGATATGACGCATGTTGCAGAGAATGAATAATATTTTAGTTTATCGAAGAGACGAGGGACATCGGTTGTAAAAAAATAGCAATATTAATAATTCAATGATAAATCTTAGAAAAGCATAATTATCATTGAGACATGCCACATATTTTGATGAAGGTTCTCAGTAGAGAAAGAATAATACCTCAGTTTATGAATGAAACGAAGGACATCAAAATTTGAAAAAAATTTGCAATATTAATATTTTAATGATAAAAAGCATAATTATTATTGAGACATGGCACATGTTTTGATAAAGCTTCTCAGCAAAGAGAAATAATAATACATCAGTTTATCAATGAAACAAAGGACATCGGTCGTAAAAAATTAGTAATATCAAAATTATGTGAGCCACAGTATTCAATTACACAGATCAAACACAAAAATAATTTTTAAAAACCGTTTTTTAAAATTTAAGATATTACTGATATTTTTTGGAGTACTTATTAATTATTAAATTGCTTTTCTCTTCACCCACTGTTTTTCTGAAAATTTCATTAATTTTTGGTTTTTATAATGATGAAATCATATACCATAAAGTGAAAAGGGAACAGGAAACAAAAGTAAAAATGTACATACAATTCATTTTTTCAACATTATCATGATGAAAATTGAAGAATTTTGCCCCTCCCTCTAAGGTAAATACTTTGTATTTCATTAATCTTTTGTCTCTTTAAGTTCGGATGTAGTTCTCCTTGTTATATGGAGTTTCTAGATAGAGAAAGACCAACAGTAATGAAACGTCCATCACACTTACATACCAGTGAACTTAGTATCACTTTGTCATTATAATATATTGGTGGAAACTATACTTACTTACTGATCCAACATTTTCACGGGGAAAAATTAAAGTGTGTCGTAGAAAATGTACCATACTCATATTATACCAGAGCTCTTCAAATTTTCCTCAACATAATTTTAGTTAGTGTATTTCTGGTTAACTTAAAATCGATTTCTTTAGATGTAATTGGAACATACCTTTATTTTGAATTCATTGCAAAGTTATGTTCTTGCATCAATTTGTCAGAGTTAATAAAGACTTTTTTTTTAAATTTCGTTTTTAACAAATAAGATAACTTTTTGAATAAGTATACGGATAACAAAGTTTTGTTTTTGAGGAACTATAAAAACTATTTTACAAGATTCAATTTTATATGTAGTGGCGGTTATAATACTTTTAAGATCTATCAAACTCACATGTTTAATATTTATTCATACTATAGGAACACCTTTGCATATAATAAGATATTTCATACCGTGGAAATGTCTGAAATATTGTCCGCCTTGTAACTATTTGCTTTATTCTTATAAAAAACATTACTCATCTTATGTGGCTCCCAAGGCTTTTATTGGTGTCAAAGCGTTATTCCGAAATAGAAAAAGTACCCATTTTTCAAAATACAACTTATGTTCCTTTGTGTTCCGTGGTAACAAAACTTGACACAAATATAGAACAACTATCAGGCCTTATAACAATACTATGACTTGCCATTTTATTGAGCACAACAAATGAAAAAGCTACGAAAGGAATAGAACGGCAATGGAAATGATATAACTAGTCTAGCGCCATCTGGAAAATATCTACGTTTTTGATCGAGCTATTTGAATCTGCTTAGAATTAAGAGGAATTGGTAACAATACTGAATACTCGTAAGAATATTTTATTTACGCAAGTTATTTGTAATTTTCATGGTTTCTTTGAAAATTACGTATGTATAATGCATAGAATAAAGATGTTTTTTGACAGATAACGGTACGTCCTTAAAAAATTACGATTGGATTATTATACATCTAAAAAACGTAAAGTACAGCTGAAATTATGAAAATCGTTTTTTCATTGTTGGCCTGTATTATTTTCCTGACTTGTAATTAAATTTAAATTTCTACTGGTTAGCAAATTAATGTACATTCTGTAAATATTTAGTTGCATGTATAATGTGAATTATAAATAAAATGTAAATGTTAGAATGTACGTAATGACATACATTACAGTTTTTATAAATAACATTACAGTTTTTATCTCAAATAATACATTATCGTGATGTTGTCTCTTTACAAATTTTGCAATCAGTTAATAGTTTTTAAATTGAAAAGTAATATCACTATACTCTTTTTAAATATAATATTAAAAATTACATTTTAAAACTTTATTTTAAAAATCATTTTTTTAAAACGTACTGCTTTTTTGCTTGCCGTTTCTGTAATCTTATTTCTACAGCAAATAACTCGTGAAATTATTCCGTTTGTTGACATTTTGGTATCTTAATGATATTCAGTCAAAGAGAAAAAAATGATGAATTTACAGGAAGAGGGTAATAACCTCATATATCTCTATACAATACGTTAGAAAATCTAAAAGTTTCCATTTCACCATTCTATATTTTAGATTCGTATCGAAGAATAACGACTCGAGATTCAGCCTGAAAATAGCTAATTTTCTCTTCTTTATTTATCTTCATTTACATTTTACTGCATTACAAATTCAGATTTCTTCTTAGTTAAAAAAGCAAATTTCTATTTCCTTTCAAGAGACTTGTGCAGATAAAAACTTATTAAAAATATAAATGAAACACATACTGAATAAATAATAATATAAAACATACTGAAAAATAAAATGTATTAAATAAATAAAAACACACATACGATGTTGAATGCATGGCGTGGATGGATATTGCAAAAATATTTATGAGTGTCTGGAACTCTTAATTATAAGTGTTTATTCTTTGGTGTGAATTACATTTAACAATTGACTCCAGCATTTTATTTCAAATCAATGAGGATCAACCATATCAGTGCAGCCAACTATATTAATTCTCCAAACTGTACGAAAAGAACATGCAATTTTTAAATGTGATTTCAATTTCAGTAATGAAATAATTCAGACTGATTTTTCGATTAGTTTATATATGATTCTATTATTTATTCAAATAAGTTGCTGTCTATTATGAATTTAAAAAATATGTGTTCTTTATATAGCGTAAAATAATTGATAATAACATTTATTTTAAGTAAAACATTTTCTGGTTTAATAAGATATATAAATTATCTTAATCAGTCAGGGAAAATTATAATTTTAAAATTATTTGTTAATCAATGAAGATCAATTTTCGAATCAATCATTCGTTAATAATTGATTAACAATCCTTTTAAGGAAACACTTTCCCTGATTTTTTAAGATAGATAAATTATCTTAATAAATCAGAGAAAATTATTATTTTAAAATAATTTTCAAATCAGAAGATCAATTTTCAAATCAATCATTTTATTTCAAATCAATGATGATCAACCATATCAATGCAGTCAACCATATTAATTCTCCAAAACGTAGGAAGAGGTCTGAGGGTTAATTGGTTAGTGCTCTGCCCTTTGGTACCACAGGCTCCAGGTTCGAAGCCTGGCGGTGGCAGGGATGTTTGTGGTTCGGAATCAACTTTCAACTGTAGGTACCGATCTTTTTAGCCCTGGTGTGCTCAAGATGACCGTAGAGCCACAAACCAAACTGTGGGAAAAGAAAATGTTACTTTTAAATGTGATTTCTATTTCAGTGATGAAATAATTCCGAAGGAATTTTTTTATCTAGTTTATATTATTTATATGGATTTTTTGATTTAGTTTATACTATTTATTGAAACATGTTGATGTTTATTATGAATTAAAAAATATGTGTTCATTATATAACGTAAAATAATTGATTAACGTTCATTTTAAGGAACACATTTTCCCTGATTTATTGAGATACATGAACTATTTTCTGGTAAGGAACTTTTTGTATTGTATTAAATTTTTACATCACTTTATGCTGTCCCTTTGAATTTATTATACTTTTCAGAGAAGAGGTTTTCTTTAAGTTCGCAACAGGATGTTTAAAATTACATCGGATTTTTCCTTAACCCTCTGAGAATTTCTTCTTTGTGAAAAGAATTTTCTAGACTGATTTAAAAAAGGCGATGGCATTCTTGCTTACGGCATTCTTTTACAAGAAGAAAGAAGAATAGAGTGGAAGAATACGCAATGATGTTGAAGTGCTTTAAAAAAAAAAAAAAAAAAAAAAATAAAGGGATGAACAAATGCTGGAGGAATTGCTTCCGTAATAGAGTTTTAGAATGGAATAAATAAATCTTTGAAGAAAGAAACCATCAATAATTTTCAAATTTTTCTTTTTAAACAGATATTATTTTGGAAGAACGTATTGTAAAACATTATTTCTCAAAACATCTTGTCAAAATTCACACAAAGACCAGTAATTTTAAAATAAAAACATATCAATATCAACATTTCAAGTTAGTTTCTGCTTAGACTATAATATTAAAAGAAAATGTTAGTATGGCAAGGAAAGAGTTTAAAAATTCGAGATAGCTGTCCTTGAACATATTTTTCCAAATACAATTTAAAATTTGGTTGAGAACGAATAGTTGAGTACGAATCCACCATGCATTCCCACAAAAAGCTATAAACCTCGAATTCAAAGTTGATAGCTCCTCCTTTCAAGGACAGGTTGACCCATACATTGGACTTTGGAATTTTTTTAACGTTTTTTTTCGCCCGTTAGACTTTGGAACTAGGAAGTACAGAGGGTGCAAAGAACTAACTGGAATATGTTTTTAAACTGATTTTGTAAATATTTGACATATAATTGTGTTTTGTGTGTTATGTGCAGTAGTTCTGCAGTGCTGTCTTAGCAAATTTTAATAAATAGGGCATCCAAAAGTTTCGTTATTATTTAAATAAATAATTCAGTTTCAAATATAAAACAACACTGAATCAAGACCACACGTATATTTAGCCTTAGCTTTTACTGTGAAGGTATAACTTATTTTCTAACAAAAGTGCTTTAATATTTGAGGTAAGAAAAAATGTAATTGGGTAACATGAAAAAAAAAAAGAATGAAATTCCAACCTCATGAGAAATGATGTTGAGAAAATCATACCACTACAACAATTTGCCCATAATTAAGATATCTTTTTACAGTTTTTTACTTTTTACAATTTTTTTTTAACTAGTGGTGAGATTGAAGTATTATCACCTCTTTAAAAAAATTCTAAAGGAAAGGCTGATTACACTAGTAGTATACCACACCACATCATTGTGTCTAGAGCAAAATTAGAGCTTAAATTTAGAGCAGAATTAGAGCTTTACAGTTTTGAAACTGATGAAATGGGGGAATTGATGTCCCCTATATTTTGAACAGTCTCCAAAATGTAGAAAAGAGGCAGACGCTTTCACTTTTTAATTCCTACTTTTTGAATCCAACAAAGGTTTCTATGACTTATGACTAATGTATAATTGAGCTTTCATTACTCAAAACAACTTAAATAGCATGAGAAAAACCTTTGAAAAAAAAGGAGATAGCATAGCCAATAAACTGAGAACTTGGAAAATGCTTGGGTATTATAAATCCTTAAGCAAATGTCATTTCTAATTATACAATAATATCAAATAGGCTAAATAGACTCTTGAAATATTACAAAGTTCGTCACGCACAGCCAATCTATGAGCAGAGGTTAAACTTGAAATTACAAGATAGCTAATAGCTCCAGGAATATTAGAATCTACAACAAAAAATCTAATTCAGCTACAATTTTATATTAAACTCGTATCCTCATCATTCATTCAGTTTTCTAGTTTATTGAATTACCAATATGGGTTTAATTGAAAATCGTATTTTATTTCAATGTTTTTAATGAAGCCAGTTTCAGGAATTTCATCAAGATATATTTCTCATTACTTCATTTATTTGAAAGGTTTCTAATTCTGAAATACATATATTTAACAATGCTTTACAAATCTATATTTGTTACGTTCACATTGTTATCAACATTAAGTACCTAATACGAGGGTATCTGTCCCCTTTACTTATGGCATTGGCTATTTTTTATCTAATAAAATATGCTGCATAATGAATTTATAAGAATGTTTTTCTATTTTTTTTAACTTACACTATTTACTGATTCAACACATTCACGCCTTTAATTAAATGTTACAATGCAGTTGAGATAAGTAACGGTATTTCGGAAGAATACATTATTAGTAAAATGTACTTTTTCGTATCAGAAATAAATTAACAGATAATTTGGCAATAACTTTCGTGACTACCGGATAAAATGCACTGATGTTTTCTCGTTTTTTTCACGTTCAAGAAAAAACTGTAACCGTTATATTTAAGAATATTTCCAAAAAAAAAAAAAAATGTTATTCATTCCCACTAGCTATTTTAAAGTCTAGTTCACAAATTTCTACACGTTAAGTTTCCTTATGCTATATGAGAAAATATCTGAAGATATGAATAGGAAATATCTGAGGTAGAGATTTCTATTACGAAATATAATATATATTTATATTTCGTAAGAAAATAAGATAATCTATGGGAAAAAATATCTGAGACGAATAAGAAAAAAGAGAAAGAATCTATTATGGCTTGAATATAAATTAATGATCTTTTTAAGTAAAAATTATAAAATGTCTCCATAATGATAAATAAACAACATTGCTGCTTAATGAACATTTTTTATATTTATTTTGAAGCAAATTTTTTTCACTCATTAAACATAAAAAGAAATCTTAACCATTTAAATAACACATATCTTAAAAATAAAAAATGTGAAATATAGATTGACATATAAGCAAAATTAATCTTTATAATATTAATTATTTTTTGTTATATCTTAAAGTAATTAGAGTTTCGAAAAATATTTATTGCATGTATAACAGTTTTAAAGTTTCAGAGAATTATAAGATTTTATGTTGGATAGAAAATGATCTGGACAGTCTTGGTACAGCTTCCATAATACCTAATACTATTACAGTTGAGAATTATAACTAGATTAGAAATAAAAAGAAAGGACTAAATTAAAAATAATGGACTACTCTCTTCAACGAATGTGTCATCCTAATCGTTTAGAAGGTTTGTCTACTGAAAGTCTCCCTGTAATTGATTGAATTGCAATATTTTCATTTAGAAAACATCAAAAGGCACAATTATATTACAAATCTATCTATCATCGTTAATTAAAAGTAATCGAATATCGAACATTTCAAAGAACAAATTAACTTATATTAATAAAAGCCCGACAAAGTGTTTTTGTATATCTTTATAATGTCATAAATAATTTACATCAAATGTTCAATCTATCTATCATTGTTAATTAAAATTAATCCAATATCCAACATTACTAAGAACACATTAACTTCTATTAATGAAATTTCAATAGGTCTCCCATATATATTTAGAATGCTATAAAGAATTAACATCAAATGTTCAATCTGAGATTTAAAAATTAATTTATTGAGGCAAAACAGCAATAACAAAGTATCTGTTTTGTGTTAAAACTTCTACAATAATAATTTTGTAAAAGGCTATTCCATCTAATATTAAAAGTTTATGAGCATAGTTTAAAATTTATGACAGTTCAGCCTTTTTGAAATAATTTATGTCTGAACATTCGAAGTTTTCTTTAATCCTTTGTCAACGAAAGGGACGTCATCGTAGCAATTACAGAAAAATTTTCAGTGCTCAATCTTTCTAAAAAGATTATGCTAATACATTCGGCGAAGAGAGGAGTCCTTTCTTTTTAATGTAATTACACTGTTCCAAATGTATTTACTTTTTGAGTGAATGCAGTAAGACGTATCTACCTTTTCATCGATCTGTCGAAATGTGTAGTTTCAGACTTCCTTTCGTGCTTATTTAATGCATGCTTTATCGAGTGAAAATAGTCTTTTTCTAATAGTGCTATTGCATTCTAAAATGCCTTATTAGTTTTTCTCTATAGAAATCATAAATTCATTATGATGTTAGGTTTCATCATTTTTTGAACGTGATGCATTTGTATGAGGTCTGTCATGACGTTGCTGAACTTGTCAAATTAATTAATAGTTATTTAATTAATTTTACTAGTTATTATATTATTATTTTAGTTAGTTATTCTATTCTTTTTCGAGCATAAAAAAATTTCAAAAAATTGTTTTGTTTTTTTTTAAAGCATTTTTCTTTGAATTAATATCGGCTTAATGGCCAATTAGCTAGCGCTCTGGCCTTTGGTGCCACAGGCAACAGATTCGAATCATGGCAGTGGCACGGATGCTTGCTAGTTGTTCTGAATCCACATTAAACTGTAGGTCCCGGCCTAATTACACCAAAGTGTACACAAAATGATACTAGAGAGGCAAACCAAACCTATTAATTCCTGTGAATTGCAATTTTTTTTTATGAAAGTGTTGCAAACATTTACGATATGCCAGCATCAAATCACGTGCTTATATAACCATAAATAATTACAAAAATTACAATTGGTCAAGGCTTTCTAGTGTAAACAATGTGTGGCATCAAATTTTGCTTATCCAGTTGATTATCATTCAAGTTTTACAAATACATAATTAATTTCTAGTTCGGAATTTTAGTTTTGAAGGAGGAATTTACCGTTTATGAAATATTTGTTTTCCTTGTAGAAAAACTGTTAAAACACGGTAAAAATTATTCATTAATAACTTTGATGAAATCATAGAATCCGCAAAATAAATGGTGGACGTAAAATAAAATACCTTGTTAGTTTTTCCAAAACAGATATTGATTTGATTGCTAATAAAAGTTCAGGCACTAGAAAATGCGACTGTAGTGTAAATATTATTACATGAATTCGATATAGAAAATACGTTATAGATAATCACATGAATTCGATATAGAGAATCCATTTTAGAGAATCAGATGAATTTAATGTATTATTAAATTCGAATTGAAATTTTTGTAATGCAATGACTAGATAAAAATCTGGAAAGTAACACTAACAAATAAACACAGGGAGTCATTATGGATTTAATTTTCTCAAAATATCTAGCAATAACGAACTATGATTATGAACAATATTTTAACGACTACTTAACATTATGCATTCAAGATGATGAAGTAAGTGACGAAGTTGAATGAAGTAAGAGATTGTAGTGAAGTAATGGTGTTGCTGAAATAAGTAATGAAGTCGAATGAAGTAAGACATTATGGTGATGTAATGGTGTCGATGAAGTAAGTGATGAAGATGAATGGAGTAAGAGATTATAGTGAAGTAATGATGTTGATGAAATACTTAAACGACGGAGTTGAATGAAGTAATGATATTGAGAAAGTTGAAAGAAATAAGATATTATAGTGAAGTAATGATGATGTTGATGAAGTAACTGATTAAATGTGTATAAATAGGGAAGTAAAGGGTAATTTATCAATGACTTTCGATTACTTTTTATCTCTTTTTATATGTTGTGGGATTTGATCATATTTATTACTGGAAATTCACCAATCTATTGTATACTATATTATTATGGGAGAACCATTTTGATGCTGCTCCATATAAAAGATAAAATATGTAAAACATAACGTCTTCCCTGAAGAATTTTATCCGTGAAGAATCACCATGTGTCTGTTAATGGTATACATTCAGCAATCGCAGCTTGTTTCTGAAAGCCTTCAATGCAATGAGTATAATCAACAGGAATCGAATTCTTGTTATTGCATTGATATATATCAATGTAACATGATTGAGATAATTTTAATTTGTTTCATGTATATGGATGAAGAAAAATCAATTATGTGTAAATAAAAATGAGGCATTCAATTGTGATTTTGTTTATGGTTATAAAGGGTTTCATTTTGTACCGTGTGCCTTAGGGCTGGGCGGTCTAAAGTAACCAAGACTTATGGATATAAAGCAAAATTATTATATTAGATAAGTAAATAAATTTAAAAACTTTCAAAAATTATTTAAACCTGTATATTAGAATTGTATTGCTAATTATAAAGAAATAAATGTAAACACATCGAAGTCAAAATTCTGGATGTGGGAAAGATAATGTCAGAAATTGAATTATTTCTTTGGTGAGGGACTGATCGTTAAAAAGAGAAGGCTTCAAACAGAAGCTTGGAAATTCATCAAATCATGTTAAATATGTTCTAATATTCTTGTTAAATTAATCATGTTAAATCATCAAATCATGCTAAACTCAACGATTGCATTCTTTTTTATTTTACAATTCCATAATAATTGAATGAATAAAATTTTATTTTTGTAATAAATTAAAGGAAATTAACACAAGAACATTTTCGAATCTTTTTATTAAGCTTAACGTTTTGTTAAAACTTTTTTGTGTCGATTTAACTGTTATAAAATAATTCCCTAATTTTTGATTAATTTACATCATTTTATATATGTTATTCAAATAAACTTATTTACATTTTATCTAATTTGAAAACTTTAGGCTATTGTTCGTATTGTCTTGTATGCAATAAAAAATTGGTTAAAAATAATGAGAAATAAGGTATTATTCCTTTGTAATTTAAAGAAAAAAGGCAGAAAAAAGTATGCAGGTATTGGTTGATGTACGTATCAATAATTAAGATTGCATTAATGTTCTACATGTGGTATAAAACTGCAAGTTTAAATTAGATTATGCTTTACAAGTACCAGCCGTGAATAATAAAGTAAAATGAGATTTAACATTGCCGTGAAGGATGCTCTAGCAGAAGTGGGGATAATTATTGAACATCTTTCTCACATAATATCTTCCGAACTTCGTGCAAGAATTAATTTAAATACTTAAACAATTATTTGATGTAGCAGGAATGGATAAACTGTGGTTCATTTTCTTGCATCTCTCCCATCATCATATGCCAAATTCATTTAAAAGTCAAGTAATTTTAGAATGATTAATATTATTTTTAAATTTTAATGAAAGTTAAAAAAAAACCAGTAACAAAATACAACTTTAATTTGATAAAAAGCAAACATACAAATTAAAAAAATATATATTTATGAAAAGAAGAATGAATATAAATGATTATTTATTTTCAAAATTAGAAAATAAAGAAGAGGAATTAAAATGAATCTTCTAATTGAGAGATAAGGACTTTGGTTAATAGAATGTCAACTGAACGTCATGTTAAGATCTATACTATCTATATATATATGTATTGTCGCCCTTTAAACTTTGGAACCGATGAAAGTTTAAAAGTTCCAAAGTTACCGTTTACCGTTCCAAAGTTTAAAGGGCGACAAAAACATGCAAAGTTCAAAGTCTAACGTGAGGGTCAACCCGTCCTTGAAAGAAGCAAGGGGCATCTGCCAACCTTGAACTCTTCCCTCTCACTATATTTCTGGTGTACATGATGGATCTTTCCATAAAAGTAATATATATATGTGTATATATATATCTATATATATATATATATATGTATACACTGAAGTGACAAAAGTCATGGGATAGCAATATGCAAATTTTCAGATGGCAGTAGCATCGCGTAGAGCAGGTATCAATGCGCAGAGCTTTCATTTCTGTTCAAGTTATTCGTGTGAAGAGGTTTTGACGTGATGATGACCGCACGACGGGAATTAACAGACTTTGAAAGCGGAATGTTAGTTGGAGCTAGACGCATGGGTCATGCCATTTCGGAAATTGTTAGGGAATTCAACATTCCCAGATCCACTGTGTCAAGAGTGTGCCGAGAGTATGAAATTTCAGGCATAACATCCCACCATGGACAGCGCAGTGGTCGACCGCCTGCACTTAACGACCGAGACCGGCGACGTCTGCAAAGAGTCGTAAATTCTAACAGATAAGCAACACTGCGTCAAATAACCGCAGAAATCAATGTGGGACGTACAAGGGACTTGTCTGTTAGAACTGTGCGGAGAAATTTGGTTTTCTTGGGCTATTCCAGCAGAAGACCAACTCGAGTGCATTATTGACAGAACGACATCGCTTGCAGCGACTCTCGTGGGCACGTGAGCATATCGGTTGGTCCCTAGACGAATGGAAAACCGTGGCCTGGTCCGAAGAGTCACGATTTCAGTTGGTAAGAGCTGATGGTAGGGTTCGAGTGTGGCGCAGACTCCACGAAGCCATGGACCCAAACTGTCAGCAAGGCACTGTTCAAGCTGGTGGTGGCTCCGTAATGGTGTGGGCTGTTTTTTCATAGCATGGACTTGGTCCTCTGGTGCGACTGGACCAAATGACTGGAAATGCTTATGTTCAGCTACTTGGAGATCACTTGCAGCCATTCATGGACTTCATGTACCCAAACAACGATGGGATTTTTATGGATGACAATGCGCCATGTCACCGGGCCACAACTGTTCGCGATTGGTTTGAAGAACATTCTGGACAATTCCAACGAATGATCTGGCCACCTAGATCGCCCCACATGAATCCCATCGAGCATTTATGGGACATCATCGAGAGGTTTGTTCCTGTCCAAAATCCTGCACCATCAACGCTTTCACAATTATGGACGTCTATCGAGACAGCAAGGCTCAATATTCCTGCAGAAGACTTCCAACGTCTTGTTGAGTACATGCCACGTCGAGTTGCTGCACTTCGCAGGGCGAAAGGAGGGCCGACACGATATTAAGAGGTATCCCATGACTTTTGTCACTTCAGTGTATATATATATATATATATATATATATATATATATACATATATATATATATATATATATATACATTTTATTTTATACATTATATATACATGCTTATTTTCATCTCTTACTGTACAAAATCATTTTTTACTCCCTTTATCTTGATCGTGTGTCGCACACGAAACCTCCTTGATTACACAATTATTTATAAAATTCCTTTCATATGAGGAATAATATTTTGAAAAATTGGATATAAGATAACAAAAACTAAATAAAGTATTTAATATATGATATCAAATTGATTCAATTAATATTTTGTGTGATTTTATGATAACAAAAAGGGAAAAATATTAATCGAACTGATTCTATTCTATTTCTCTATAGCTATTATTACTATATATATATATATATATATTATTTCTATATTACTATATTATTTCTATTCTATTTCTCTATAGCTATTATTACTATATATATATATATATATATATATATATATATATATATAGTAATAATAGCTATAGAGAATTAGAGTAGAAACAGTTCGATTAATATTTTTTCCTTTTTGTTATCATAAAATCACACAAAATATTAATTGAATCAATTTGATATCATATATTAAATACTTTATTTACTTTTTGTTATCTTATATCCAATTTTTCAAAATATTATTCCTCATATGAAAGGAATTTTATAAATAATTGTGTAATCAAGGAGGTTTCGTGTGCGACACACGATTAAGATAAAGGGAGTAAAAAATGATTTTGTACAGTAAGATATGAAAATAAGCAACTTATATATAAGAAAATTCTCACGAAATTCGTATTTCAATAAAAGTTTTGCACAACTCTGTTTAAATAAAAGCATAATAACTATTAAGAAAATATCATGCGTTTTTTAAATTCTTTTCAGCATTAAATTGCAAAACATAATTTAGAAATGCTTCTAATAATAATCTTTGGTTTTTTATAATCAAATCTAATTATCTCTATTAATATGTTTTAATTTAATTTTTATCTGAAAGAGATGTAAGTGCGTTTTCTTATTATATTTAATCAAGTAAGTTGAAAACAATTATATGAGTAAGATGAGTTTTCATCGTAATTTTTTATGTTCAGTAATTTTATTCTGTGAAAAAGCATTCAAAGTTAAAAGGTGTAAATAGTTTCATTCTTTTTTTTTTTTTTGTTTTGTTTTTAATTTAAATTTTATTGATTTTATGTAAAATGATTTTTTAGTTCATTAAGAAGAAATTGAGTTTTTCTTTTATTTGATAAAAGTACCTTTTTTTTTAATCTTTTTATAAATGTTAAATTAATTATTTTTAAATTTATTATATCAAATTTTTGTTTTCTGTGTATACCTATTAAAATAAAAGACATTAAATAAGCAATGGAATCAAACTAATTTTCTAAACAGGAATATTAAAAAAATCGAATTCAAAAGACCAGGAAAAATGAAAGCAACAAAAAAAAAGCAAGACAAATTCTTTTTCCAGAGGAAAAAATTTATTTTAACACCATTTATATATATAATATATATATATACACTCAAGAGCCAAAACACTATGACCACCCCTACATTTTGAAATGAATTCGCCTCGATGACGTGGAAGGCACGTGATCAGGTGGAAGTGATATTTAACTGCTGCTGGAGAATCTGAAGAATCATTCTTTCACTTATTTTAATCAGAATCATTTTTCACTTATAATTTTTATATTTTGAAAAAATGCAAATGTGAGAAGGAATAAAGGTCTGATTTTGGTGGATGGCCTACATTGCAGACATTATTTTAAAAAGAGTAGATTCCGTGGTGATTGTGTCAAAATGTCTAAAATTGGAATTGCCCTATGAAACTAATTTGGTTTATAATCTTATACGATATGGAAATACAGTAATTTTTTCTAAAATCTTCCCTAAAATACATAAACATCAACATTTTAGTAAACAATGTTGATACACAGTTTGGGGTTTTTTCAGGCAAATGTATGTACATAATTGTTCATGACCAAAATTTGTGAAACTCAAATACTGCTATGGAATAGAAAGCTCTTTGTTTTTCTAACATTTGAAACAGACATGTTCATATAACACTCTAAACATAACATAATATAACATAACATGTCGACATAACATAACACTCGAAAGAAAAATTTATTAAAAAACATTTTTTGCTTCATATTATGCATCTGAAATTCTATTCAAGTTTCAAATAAACTGATACCTTAAAAAAATTCAGATGCCAAGATATCTATAATTTAGACTGTCTGATAAAAATAATTTGATTTTATCTTATACGATAAGGAATTGCAATAATGCTTTCCTGAAAACTTCTAAAATATATATTCCTCTCCATCAACATTTTAGTAAACAATATTGATACACAGAGTTGCTGTTTATTTCAGGTAGATTTATTTAGATAGTTGTTCAAGAAACAAAATTTGGGAAAGTCAACTTTCTTCATCTTTCTTTTCTTTCTCTTTCTTTTTCTAATATTTGAAAGCGGCATGTTATAAAACATATCACTCGAAAGACAGTTTTATTCAAAAACGTTTTTTTGCATCACATTATGCATCTGAAATTCTATCCAAGTTTCAAATAAACTGATACCTTAAAAAAATTAAGATATCAAAATCTATAATTTGCACTGCCTGATGAAAATAATTTGGTTTTAACTTAGTATACGATAAGGAATTGCGATATTGTTTTCCTGAAAACTTCCCCAAAATACATAACCGTCAACATTTTAGTAAACAATGTTGATGCACAGAGTTTGTGTTTTTTTACGTATATTTATATAAATAGTCATTAATGGACCAAAATTTGCGGAAGTCAAATACTACTCCGGTATAGAACGTTGATAGTTTTTCTAATATTTGAAAGACGCATGTTATAAAACATAATACTCGAAAGATATATTTATGCGAAAACCTTTTTTATTCCCAATATGGACCAGAAATTCTATCCAAGTTTCAAATAAACTCATACCTTAAAAAAATTAAGATGACACGATATCTATAATTTGGATTGCCTGAAGAAAATAATTTGGTTTTAGCTTATACGATAAGGATTTACAATAATGTTGTTCTGAAAACTTCCCCAAAATACATAACCACCAACATTTTAGTAAACAATGTTGATATACAGAGTTTGTATTTCTTTTACGTAGATTTATATAGATAGTTGTTCACGAACCAAAATTTGCGAAAGTCAAATACTACTCCAGAATAGAAGGCTCTTTGTTTTTATAATATTTGAAAGGCACATGTTATAAAACATAACACTCGAAAGATATATTTATGCGAAAAGCTTTTTTATTCCCAATACGCACCTGGAATTCTATCCAAATTTCAAATAAACTGATACCTTAAAAAAAGATCCTTTTTTTAAAACAGCATAAAGTCGGAAATTCTCTCTCTAAACGGGTCGATGTGGAAAAGCAAATGCGGAACCAACCACTCACAGCGATTGTTTACTTTGTGACGTCACACTTGTTTGCGTAGGCAGAAAGGCGGGCCGTGATATCAAAGCCCCAGCAATACCAGTTACGGATGTCATGTATGGGACATTTAATGGATTTCGATAAAAAAAAAACATGGTGGGTATGAAAATTGTATGCTTTCTAGACCATACATGGACCCGGAAATATTGCAAATATGGAAATTTTCTGTTGATGGAAAAATATAGTTGTACTAAAAGTCGTTTCTAAATCCAAATGCTTTTATTTTTTTATCTTAGCAAACTTCAAATAAATATATAATCTGTTAATTTAATAAATTTTAATTTAGTTCTTTATAATTTATTTGAAAATATACATATTTTTGTGACAGCTCTGATGACGGTCATTTTAGTGAATTTTTGGAATGAGAGATAGAATTTAATAATATAGCATATCAAAAAAAAATTTTAATAATAGTATACTAATAATATAATAAGAGGAGACATTCCCCTACTTACCTTAGTGGGTATAAAATAGTGTATGCTTTCTGTACACACTACATGGACCCGGAAATATTGCAGAGGACAAATATGGAGATTGGAAAAATATGGATTTGTCGTACTAAAATTCGTTGCTATATGCAAATGATATTATTTTTTATCTTAGCAAACTTCAAATACATATATAATCTAAATAAAAATAAATTTAATAAATAAATTTAGTTATTAAATTTTAATTTTGGGATTTATAATGTATTTGCAAATATACATATTTTTGTGACAGTTCTGATATCTTTAATTTTAGTGAATTTTTGTAAATCTAAGTCCGAAATGTAAAATACCAGATTTTTTGTTGAGATATGGAATTGTATAATATTACAAAATCAAAATTTATTTTAAAAATACCACATAAAGAGACATTTCCCAACTTAACGAAAGTTAAATGAAAACATGATTTTAAACAGTGCATATAACCTATAAAAAACCCTTCTTTTGCAGTATGAGACAAAAGATTTTTATACAGATACGGAAAATAACTAAAAGTCAGTAAAAAATTCGGAAATAAATTGTTAAAAAATAGTACAAAAAATTTCTATTTATAGAAATCGAAGAACTTTGTACTTGATTTAGCACTGGATGAGTATATTTCTAACACATTTGTGATTTATGTATTCAAGTTGTAAGAAATGTATTGTTGTGGTGAGGGCATACAACATGTAAATTATACAACAGAATATTAGAAATAATTCCCAATTTATACAAATTTGAAATACATTAACTCTGTATTCAATATTAGTTTGTTAGGTTTTTATTTAAATTGGTTAGAAGTATTTAAAAAATTTGTAACACTTTATTTTACTAGATATTAATTTTGCAGCTGGGACAATATGACTCCTTTTTAAAAGATTCAATTTTCTTAATGATGGTTTCCTTAAAGTATTGGAAATGCATAAATCACTGTCAGGGAATAGCATAACCTAAAATGAATTTCTGTTGAAATGATATATAGCCTCGTTCATTATCCAGTGCTTAAAGTTATGGAATGATAAGTAAAAAAAAAAACATTCATTGTAACATAAGCTCATTCATAATAGGTTTTTATGTTATAAAATTTATGCTAGCACATTTTAAATATTATAAGGAAATTTTGTTTAAATGTTTTTATTTTGTAAAATTTATTATTAATATTATTAATGTATTACTTCTATAAAGAGAAATAAGAAAGGACATGAAAGAAATTAAAAAGTAATTTTAGAAAAAACAATAAAAAAACTATTAAGCAGTTACTGTGAAATTTCTTTCTAGAAATTAATCAATAATAAAAATAATGATAAATATACTTTTACAGAATACATAATATATTATATTTTAGAATATATTTTAAATATACTTAATAAAAATTAATATCTTTTTATTATTAGAAAATGAAAACATTTTTAATAATTTTTCGATAAATCCACACAATATTGTTATATTTTTAAGACTTATAAAAATAATCAGTTTTTTTAGAAACAGCTTACTGCATTCTTTTCTGTATTTTCGAATTTTATCATTCTGCTGTTAATTTTTGCTTTCCTGCAAATATATAAACCCAAGTTATCGTCTACATTTAAATCTTTTTTTTTCTCTGTAGTAGTTCATAACATTGTATACCATTTTATTATCATCAATAACGATACCATACGTTTCTTGAAATTAGAAAAGACAAAGGAAACAAAATAAAAAGTATACAAAGTAAACAAACCAATCTCCTTGACCATTAATATGAACTGATTAACGCTATATATACTTACAAATGTATTTTTAATATTTCGATATACTTCATAAATTCTTTTTTTTTTTTTTTTTTTAATTTATAAATCTTAAATGAAATATAAGGCTAAATATATATATTTAATGGTAAAAACTCCAGGTATCTGAATATTGATAATTGATCTATTTTTTATTAAGCATAACTACTTCGATACCCTTGTTCATAATAAATTTACTAAACATTAAATTTAACTGATTCTGGATAATAAATGAATGCAATGATGAGGATCATATACACAAGAATTCCTTGATTTCTTTACATTCCATAGCTCGAAACACTGAATGATGAATAAGGCTATCTATCACTTCAATCGAAAATCATTTTGGATTATGCTGTTCTCTGTCAGTGATTTATGTATTCCCAATACTTTAAAGAAATATACTTTAAGAAATTTCAGACTTTTGAAAACAAGTCATATTGTCTAGAAAATCTAAACTATTGAAGGTGTTTTATTTCTGTACAAATATCAAGTGACTATGCATAAATTTTATTTATGTGAATATGTAAACAACTTGGATAAAACCTTACGAACTACAAGTTTTATTGAATTTACTATTTATATCCATAACATATGATCTGTTGATAGCTTGGATCTCATTATATATGTTGTGATTCAAAATGATTTTGTGAGATCCAAGCAGCTGACAGCTGCAGTCAGGTACCATCATCAGTGAATTTAAAACACTCCTTCATCAATTTGGCTATCTTCTTGTCCGCTAGTGACTGCGGACATGCAAGACTCTCCTTGGAAAATTCTCTCAATTCGATGAAATTAAAATCAGGGGAATTAGTAAGTTGCAAAAGTAATGATATTTTTTTTTTAAATAAGAGCGGAATGTTGGTTTATAGAAATGTAAAACAAGTTATGTAGAAAATTGCCCATTATTTCTATAAACTAAATAAAAAATTCTAAACAAAATAATAATTGCTATAATCTAAATAAATTTTCTATAATCTAAATAAATTTTCTATAATCTAAATAAATTTTCTATAGACTAAATAAAAACATAAAATACGATTCTTTTCCAAAAATTAGGTACTATTCTAACCGGAAAATATTTTAAAGACAATTGTTTAATTAAATGATAAAAGAGTAATTTTTGTCTTTACCTTAAAGCGTGGTTGTGATCATGGCTTCTAATGCTGAATACATTTGGCGTGATCCATGGTACAATGTCTTCTCAAAGCAAGAAATATATATGTATATGTATATATATATATATATATATATATATATATATATATATATATATTAGGAAGACGCTGCTATTTAGGAGGGGATATTGCACAAATTCTTTTGGGATATTGTCCAAATTCTGTTGTCCGAATGTTGATTTGTTCAAGTTGTACAACACCATTTGCCTGTAGTAATAATTTCTGGATGTATGATACTCCTCTTACGTGGTATTACTATATAATTTGCAAAATATTGAAAATACGTTTTAAAAATACAAGTAGAATTTTAGTTATATGGGAACGCAAAGCAAATCAGGTAGAAAATTGCCCATTATTTCTGTAAATTGGTAAAATTAAAATAAAAAGGTAAAATACGATTCTTTTCAAAATATCGAAAATATTTCTCCGATAATTGTTGAAGGACAAAAGAGTTATTTTTTTTATTTACTTTAAAAAGCGGTTTTGAGCATCAATAGGATGTTCAATGATCTAATGCTGAATACATTTGGCACCATCCATGGCACAATTGTTGTTTAGGTAGACGGTGAAATGTCCTCTCAATACAAAAATTCCTAATATATTAGGAAGTCGTGGCTATCTAGCATGGGATATTGGGCACATTCTTTTGGGATATTATAAAAATTCTTTTGTCCAAATGTTGTTTTGTACAAGTTGTCATACGCCAGTAGTAACAATTTCTGGAGGCAATCCATTTGATACAACTCTCTAGGTAACAACTCTCCAACTCTCTTTAAAGGGTGGTTGCGGGCGTCAACGTGATATTCTATAATCTAATGCTCAATACATTTGGCTCTATCCATGGTACAAATTATTATCTTCTTATTATTTAATTCTTCCATTAAATTATCTTCTAGGTAGGCGGTGAAATGTCTTCTCAAGTCAAAAATTCCATATATATTAGGAAGACGTGGCTGTCCAGGTTAGGATATTGCACACATTCGTTAGGGATATCGTCAAAATTTTTTTGTCCGAATGTTGATTTGTACAAGTTGCCTAACGCCAATTGCCAGTAGTAATAATTTCTGGACGCACTTCATATCATGCATCTCTCTAGGCGTTATTCCCAAATAAGTTGCAAAAGTAATGAAAATAAGTTTTAAAAATATATATAAAATGTTAGTTATACAAAAACTTAATGCAAATCATATAGAAAATTGCCCCTTATTTCTGTAAACTGGTAAAATGAAAACGTAAAATACGATATGTTTCAAAAACCTAGATACTTTGCTAATCGGATAACATTTCTCTGATAATTGTTTAAACGAATAATAAGAGGGTTATTTTTGTCTTTATTTTAAAGGTCGATTAGGAGCATCAATATGACGTTCTGTGATATAATGCTGAATACATATGGCGTGATCCATGGTACAATTGTCGTCTAGGTAGATGGTGAAATATCCAAATATAAGGCAATGGCAAAAATTTCATATTCTAATATATTAACATTCTTTTGGGATAATGTCCAAATTCTTTTTTCTGAATGTTGTATTGTACAAGTTGTCCAACGTCAATTGCCAGTAGTAATCACTTCTGGACGCACTTCATATGATACCCCTCTCTAAGGTGGTATTACCAAATAAGTTGCAAAAATAATGAACATACGTTTTAAAAATAAATATAAAATGTTTCTTATACAGAAACTTAATGTAAATCATGTAGAAAATTGCATATTATTTAATTGGTAAAATAAAAAAGGTAAAATGAGATTCTTTTTAAAAAACTAGATGCTAAAAACTATTCGGATAACATTTATATCATAATCTTTTAATGGAAAAATAAAATAGTTATTTTTGCCTCTATTTTAAAGGTCGTTTGTGAGCATCAATATGACGATTGATAATTCTGTGATCTAATGCTGAATGCATTTGGCGTGATCCGTGGTACAATTGTCGTCTAGGTAAATGTTGAAATGTCCAAATATAAGGCAATGGCAAAAAATCCATATATATTAGGAAGACGTAGCTGTTTATGATGGGAAATTACACCCATTCTTTTGGGATATTGTCCAAATTCTTTGGTCCGAATGCTGATTTGTACAAATTGTCCAACGACAGTGGCCAGTAGTAACAATCGCTGGACGCAGTGCATATGATACATCTCTGTAGGTGGTATTGCCAAATAGGTTACAAAAATAATGAAAATACTTTATATATATATATATATATATTATATAACGTATTATGTAGTTATATATGCTAGTATAAATATGTTAGTTACACGGAGACTTAAAGCAAATCATGTAGAAAATTGCCCATTATTTCTATAAACTGGTAAAATAAAAAAGGTAAAATATAATTCTTTTAAAAATATGAGATGCTTGCTAATCGGAAAACATTCTCCGATAATTGTTTAATGGAAGGATGATAAAACAGTTATTATTGTCTTTACTTTCAAAGTCTGTTTAAATTCGAAAAGGATTATACTTTAAAAAACATTGGAAAAAACTAAACAACTTATTCAGCAATTTGAAAGAATTTTGTACATATATCCCAACGGCAATCCTTTTTTTATTTAAAAAAAAATGTATTTAAATCAAAATCTTCAATTTATAACTAAATAACAAGTTGAAAAGCAGCAGCGAGAGCGGGAATAAAAGAAGGGAAAAATAACAGGCCGAGAATATATTAGCTTTTATTGAAGTGGTTTAAATTCTGTCTGCAGTCGGGGATGGGAAACTTTTCAGTGTCGATAATTGAGTTTCTGTTGACGCACCCCAACTTCTACTTGAGTGAAGAAATTTCCAATTACGTATTGTGAACTTTTCGGAAGAGGGTAAACTACCACACAGAAAATTCCGCTCTATTTCGGGTGTATGCTTAGTTAAATTTCTTGTTTGCGAGGATTTGGGTTCTGTTGCTCTGCAGAAAAAGAGCAATTTAAATTTCTGAAAGGAATTTCATTTTTTAAAGCTCCCATTGGTGAACTTTTCAAAGAAAAAAAGGCAGCATTTTAATAAGCATTTTCTTTATATATTTAAAAAAGGAAAGCAGTATTCATACAATATTTTTGAAGAATAATTTTAGGCTCAGATTTTTGTGTTCTAGAGATCCTAATAATTTTATTGAGATTGTGATATGGCTCATTGTAATGATACTTGGAGAGAATAATTTATTACTAAAAGTGTTGTATCATATAATTTGACAAAAAAATAAGTTTTAAAATGATCAATGTTTTACAAGCTTATCTATGTTATATAAAACTAATAGTATCGCAAGTGATAGCCTTGAAACATCAGTTTAATATGAGTCATCAAATCATATGATTCACTAATACCATACGCTTTTCAGGTATGATTCTGGATGGCATCAAATTGATATTTTATATCATATTGATATTTGATATCATCTTGAGGTTTGATATTTGATATCATCTTGAGGTTTGATATTTGATATAAAATGTCATCTTTATATTTTATGATGACGAATGTTGTTGAAGTATAAAAATGAAAGAAAAAAAATTACAAAAATGTCCTTTTGTACTTAGTTGCAGCTACAGGATGCCAGTGGAGGTATGATTATTTTACAATAACAAATTAGTTTTAAATAAAAAAGTATCAGTTTAATTTTTAATTTAAAAATAAAGCAATCAAATTTTAAAATACTTGTAAAAGTACTTGACAATATGGATAATGATAAATTAATAAAAATTATCGGATTTTTTTTCAATTTAATATAATCTTGTATACCATATATATTCACAACAAACTCAATTTAAAAAAAAAAACAAGAAAAGGCCCGTCATTCAAATAATAGAAGTGAATAGGGAAAATAACAAAGTTAAATTAATAATTGTAATAATAATAACACAAATATTATAAATTATAATGTGGCGCAAGATTTCAGCTTGAACAATGGCATAATATAAAAATATCTGCCATTCTACACCACTATTATGACAACAATATTAAAAACACACTTTGAGTTATGTGATATGATTCAGAGATTTTTAACTAAAGATTAAAGAGCTTATCGCTTAGATAAAAGTTAGACATTACAAAAAGAGACCAAACACTAAAGCTTATTTAAATTTACAATCAGGTTAAATAGCTTTAAAAGGCAGACCAGCTCAAGTACAGAAACACAGTTGGTGTCTTGAAAGTCTTACTCAGTTATATACAGTAAATTAGGTACAAAATATCTGTTAGTTCAGAGAGCTAAGTATCAAGAGATTTATCATCTCATTTGCTTCAAGTCTCCTAGAGATCTTTCAAGATTAAAGATATTGCATGCTAAGGAAACTGGTTCTTACAATTTAGAAGTCCGTTTCACAAGATTACTTGCAAGAGATTATAAAACTGCATTTTAAAGTATTTGTGGATCCACTTTTAAACAAATTAGTTTTGCTACTTTATTCGATGTTCATTGTTCAGGAAACCGTGATGGTAAATATATATATATATATATATATTGCATGAGAGATAATAAAATACATCATTACTGTGATACATATCAATATGTGAAATGAAACATGTTGTGATAGGTATTAATCTTTATAAAAAATGTGGATGATATGCGGATAATAAATAAAAAAAAAAGTTGATAACACTTATTTGGCCATTTATTCTCAGCACCATATATAGTACTAGTAACAATAACTAATCAAACATAACAAACAACATTTACAAAGAAACACAATCCAAATAATAAAAATATGAAAATAAAATATGCAATAAAAATTATCATATTTTCTTTCAAATTAAATTAAATATATTCAATGCATTAAAGATTAAAGGCGCCTCTTGATCTTGAGGCCCTATAAAATAATTGAGTTAAATATAATATGTACTTAATTATGTACTTAATATGTTAAATATATGTACAAAATTGAACCACCAATCAGATGAAGAGATTATAATAAGTAAAGCAATATTATTTTATATACTACAATACTGTAAATATTTTGCTTCTATTTTTATATAATATAAAATAATCTATGTAATTCAGTATATATATATAAACACAATAATAATATTAATAATAATAATAATTCCAGAGATAATACTATAAATAGCAACAAAAAAGCAAAATATATATTTTAAATATAAATATAATTGTCTATATCGAAAAATTTTGAAATCACTGAGTGTTTATTTAAATAAGTTGATTATATATCATTAATATTATTGACGTGGACTAAGAAATAAAAAACAACAACTTTTTTCTATTGATATGAAACATTATCAGATACGCTTTGTACATATTTATATTTACATTCTATCTTTAATAACATATTACGTGAAACTCGCATGAAATATTCTTATTTGCAGAATTGTTGTCATTTGTTCCTTACACAATACCAAATGCTAACTTAAACTCCTAATTACAGGATCGGCTCTTTCTAAGGAATGATCCAATGCATAGTTCGACCAATGACGTAAAATCACAGGACTCCGCCCACAAAGCTGGTCAACGAAAGAGAATGCTTTAATGCTTTATTCTCACTTCTTTCAATAATTGATTGAAAATTTTTCGATGAAGAAATGATTCTGGTGATTAATGTATTCCTATTGTTCAACATTGTTTTCACTTAGAGTATTAATAGCAGACGTTTTGTAATGAATACCGAATCCCCCATTTTTAATGAATAGTTCCATTTAATTCAGAGACAGAAATGACATCCATTTTATTGGTTAGATTTATGTTTGGTAATAATAACTGGAATATAAGAGAGCTGCTATCATTTATTAATTGGGAAAGTTTTGTAAATATTTTCAGAATTCTGCACCTAGATTACGAACATTTCTCACGAATTATCTGAATTCTATATAATCTTCATTCATAATTCTTCTCAATAAAATTGGCCATATATTAATATATATATGTAGAGAGAGATATATATATATAACCAGAAAAGCGACTTTCTTATATATAACTTCCGAGTTAAAATGACATTTAATATGACACCATCATTTTATAAAACATAAAATTTGATTCTTAAAAACGTTTTTAAAGAAAATTATTTATTTTCTATTTGATGTTTTATATTGTCTCTTTTTGTAAATTAATGATAATTTATAGTTTCCTTTATTAAGAAAAAATTTTAAAAAAATATATACTGAAAAACAAAACTATAAGTTTCAAAAAGAAAATAACAATACAAAAATTATATTCATTAATGAAATCATTCTTAAAATAAATTGATTTGATAGAATACAAACTTAATTGCATTTAATTGTTTAATAAAACTTTATAGTTACATAACTTTACTAAAATTTATAGATATTATGATTATATGGCATTTAATAAATGTAAATAATTTTTAATATAAATAATTAATTAATTATTATTAATTTACAATTCTGTAATAATCAATTACTTTACAATATTTAATGTGGTGCTATGATAGACCATTAAATATTTCATGCTATGAATATTCTTTTGTTTTGTTTTATTTTGAAATATATATTTATATATATATTTTTTATAAAGTCCTTTTTGTGCAGTTGTTTATTATGTGATTTTTTATGTAGGATTTTTTTTTCTGTGACATATAACACATTGTATACAATGTATATTTTTAATAAAAATTAAATAAAAAACTAATTTAAAAAAACAATAGATGATTTTCGAAATAGCATGCAAGTTTAAAAGAATCCAACAGATGACCTACCTGATATTATGTCATCATATTATCACTAATTTTATCAGATGCAAGGTAGAATTCCTTCAGTTCTCCACTAGGAAATCCACATATTTGGCTACGATGAATAGTTTTAAATTCATATTTGGGTATATGAATTTAAAATTATATTCTTAATTTTTTTATATAAGCAAATAAAAATGTTCCCGTGAGAAAATTCAATTTTTCCTTTTTTCAGAAACCAATTTCTAGTTACATCTGAAGATTTGGGTTTATACACTCAAGAGCCAAAACATTATGACCCCCCCTACATTTTGCAATGAACTCGCCTGGATGACGTGGAAGGCACGTGATCAGGTGGAAGTGGTATTTAACTGGTATTAAGTGGTGGTATTAATCCATGCCAAGGCGGGTTGAAGCTGTTTTGCGCGCCAAAGGTGGGCCAACTCGACAGGTGGTCATAATGTTTTGGCTCTTGAGTGTATATTTTCTATGTGGGCATATATGTGTGTTTATATTTACCGCATAAAAGTATTTATTTTTTAATTTGTTTTAAACAATATATTTTATAGCTACTTATAAAGTTTTTGGATATTTGTTTTATGTGATTCCTATTGTGCGGTCCCTAACCGCTCACAGAAACAAGTTTGAGTGTATATATTTATATATATATTTTCCTCAGAAATAAAAGTTTAAAATTTATTATCTCTTCATTTATATTAACAGCACTTGCAGCTTTATTTGTTTGTTGAATATATATATTTAAAATAAAGTGTGTGTGCACATATTATTTACTAAGGCTGGGTTATAACTGATTTAACGTAAATATACATTCCAAAATTACATAAGGTTTATTTTAAAATGTAAAATTTATTTTTAAAGCAAATGCTCTTAGAGAAAAGTAATATTGAAGAGAGGTGCACTTTTAAGTACCTTAGTAAATATAAAAGTGGATTGAAACATTTCCCAACTAATTAAGCAAGACTTACATGAAACATTTGTTGTTATTACTAGCAACTTTTATTGGTATTTATACACTTGAATATATATTTACGACATTATAAAATAAACATTTGTCTTTCATGATATCTTATTAAAAATGTAATGCTCTATGTACATTTTTATTTTCTGAGATGCGAAGTAAAATGGTACTAGTGAAAGTAAAATAGAATCTAGTGCATTACAATTTATTTAAAATTTTCGTTGAATGGCGGACCATGAATAAAGATTATCAACAAGAAAATAAAGCTGTAAGAGCTTTTAATGTAATTGAAGAGATAATAAATTTTTAATTATTATTTCTGAGAAAATTTTAAAACTTCGAGAACTCTTTTCGAGTATTGTTGAGATAATTAATTATTTATAGTTTGAAATGGGACTAAAATACTTTAATTTAATTAATATGACAAGTGCAAAATTCTGTCTGCAATTTAAAAAAGAACTTCGAAAATATCTTGCAAGAAAAGTTAATAAGTTTTATAAGCTCTTTATTAGTAAAGGTGTAAACTAAAAAAAGATTCAAACAATTATTTCAAATTCTTGATTATAATTTAATTAATAGCCCTTATAAATTAAACTGCTAGTTAGTTATTTGTTTTGTGAACGAAATTGTACAATAACTTTCGTAAAATATTTTGAATAAATAACAATTGATAATTTAAGTCTTCAGATTTATTTTTTAATGTTTTCAATTTTGAATTTGAGTTGAAGCCTTTTTGTTGTTGTTGTGAAAGTAAAACACAGGCGAAAGGCTAACCTGAGACACAAAATAATCTTTCACATTAGATACATTTTGATCTTTTAGTTTTTTCTAAAAGGAAGCATAATAAAATATCAGTCACATTAATAAATCGAATATGTATTGTGCCTATTATGTATTGTGTAATTGTGTATTGTGTATGGGACTAAATGAAAATATTTTTAAAGATATTATCGTTGTGTGTTGTTATGTAAAAATATACTACTGTTGACATTTAATATAAACATTATATATATATATATATATTACATTGAAAAATTTACAAGTTCGTTACTTTTTTGTCAAATTCGTTAACAAAAAAGCAGCTGTTTTTCTATTGCATATTGATTTCACCTAGATGTTATAAAATATAATGCAGAGTAATACATAGTGCAATTAATTTGTACATTGTGAGAGTTCCATCTGTCATAATTATTTCTGGCATTTGAAATCTACAATTGAAACATTTTTAATGCAATTTGAATAATTTAAGAGCTGTATATATCAAAAGTATCCACTTACAAATTGCTAAGTTTAAATTATATATATATCTCAACGTTTATCAAAATTCATAATTTTAAAGGAACAAAATTTGAGTTAGACTAAAACAAATCAACATCCATTTTTAGTTTTTCAATTAAAAAAAATATGAAGAAAAAAAAGTTTTTTTTCGTAAAATTGCATTGAGTTGTTATTGATAAAGCTCTATTATGCGATGTTTTTAATTACGATATAAACATTACGATGCATGAGATGAAAAAAAATGAATGCTGTTTTGATATATTTTATTTACCTTGACTTCTGTTCGAATTTTGCATCCTGTTTATCTTCCTAGTAGAAACTTCGTTAATCAATTGCGTTATTATTTTCAAGAAGAATATTAAAATCGTTCAGCTAAAATAATTGCCTTAGTATTCAATTTTATTCAATAATTATTATTTGTGTTTAACTTATTTTTATTTTTTTTTAAATACATTTAAAACATTTTAAATACCAATTTTAACACCAAAAAATATTTATTCAAATTTCAAAATTGCCATTAGTAGTTATAAAATAAAATAGAAACTATATGTAAATAAAAATGGATACAAATGAAAACCACTTATCGTGATTGAAAAATTAAACACAGTGTAAAAAAAAATAATGAAACCCAACATAATCAATACAAAGCATAGTTTTACTTCGCTGTCTAATCTGAAACATTTTTAATTACAATCTAAAAGAATATTAAATTCATCGAAACTGAAATAACAGTTGGCTGGGAGATGATATTTTATTTACCTTGACTCCCGCTCTGATTTTACGTCGGGTTTAAACTTCTTAGCAGGAAATTCAATTACCGGGCGAAAGTTATTACTCGGCAGCAAGAATTTAAATTAAAATTTATGTAAGTCTGAGTGAGGACCTTTCGCCAGATGATAGCGATGGATTCGATAAGATGCTTTGAGAATATCTAATGGGAAATGTTGCATCCAATTTAAAAAGGCGTGTAAAAGGAGCGTGTGTTAAAAATATTTATTCGCGTTTATTACTCCAGAGGGTAAATTACTTTTAGTCCGAAGCATTGAAAATTGCTTTTTATTATTGATGGTTGTATATTTTTTTCTTATTAAAGATTGTATGGGGAAATAAATTAATGCTGTTCCTTCTGGGTTTTAATGCTTTTAATATTTTAATGTTTCATTACGTGTTTAGTCTCATCAGATTTATTGAGTTAATTGTTTGGACTTTCATTCCCTCTTTTTCCTGATTTTATTCCTTTTTTTCTGAGTTAATAGAAATCAACCAGCATCATTCCGTAATTGTAAAGGAATGTCTCAGCTCTAAGCACAGTGGCATGGTGTAGTTTAGTATTAAGGGTAATATTAGTACACGTTTAGAAATAATTAAATTTTTCTATCTATTTACAGAAATCGGCCCACATCATTCCCTAATTGTAAAGGCCTCAGCTCTAAGCACATGGTATGGTATATTTTATTATCGTATGGTATTGTTTTATTCAATTAATTAGTACACATTAGAAATTAAATTTTTCTGTGTCTTTACAGAAATCAGTGAACATTATTCCCTAATTGTAAAGAAATATCTCAGCTCTAAGCACAGTGGTATGGTCTAGTTTAGTATTGATTTTTTGATACACGTTTGCAAATAATTAAATTTTTCTGTGTTTACAGAAATCAGCCCACATTTTCCCTAATTGTAAAAGAATGTCTCAGCTATATGCACAGTGGTATGGTGTAGTTCAGCATTAATGGTGATATTAGTTCACGTTTAGAAATAATTAAATATTTCTGTGTGTATACAGAAATCAGCCCACATCATTCCCTAACGGTAAATAAATGTTTCAGCTCTAAGCACAGTGGTATGATGTAGTTTACTATACAGGGCAATATTCATATACGTTTAGAATTAATTAAAAATATCTAAGCAATTTAAACAATAACAAATTACAGAATATGAGGAAATGATGTCATTATATTATTTCAAATCTTATATTTTTTTAATTAAAAAAACAGTAAATAGGTAGTATATTTAAACTAAATAAAATTATTAATTTAATGAACGAAATATTAATGAATAATTAATTTATGAATTACTAATAAATTAATTTAATGAATGAAATTATTATTTATCAATTATTTACAATTATTTATACCAATTATTTACCTTAGTATTTAATTTTATTCAATAATTATAATTTACCCATTTAGAATTAATTAAAAGTTTTTCTTTTAATTAATTCTAAATGGGCAAATTAGAATAATTTAAACTTTAAAACTTTTAACTTAAACTGTAAACTTTTAAACAAAAATAAATTACAGAACTTGAGGAAATGATGTACATATATTACTTCAAATCATTTATTTTTTTTAATTAAAAAACAATAAATAGGTAGTATATTTGGTTAAATCGCAAAATAGTGGCTGTTGGATTATGGCGACTTTTTTGGAGCCAAATGTAGTAACCCTGGTTACTTGTATTGTTTGCAATTCACTTTACTCACAATAGCAACCCGTTACTTGGTACACTTTGACGAAAAGATATTTTGACACCAAATCCCAACGGCCCCTATTCTGCGATTTTAACGTATATTCAAACTGAATAAAATTATTATAAATGTAATAAATGAATAGTTAATGAGTAATTATCTTATGAATTATGAATAATTTAATTTAATGAAATTTATATTAATCAATTATTTACCTTTATTTATACCAATTATTTACCTTAGTTTTCAATTTTATTCAATAATTATTATTTGTGCTTAGTTAAATTAATTTAATATTTTAATAGTTACTATATTAATATTAATAGTACTAGTATTTTAATAATTACTAAAATTAAAAAAATATACTTTTAGAATATCCCTTTAATACAACAGCAAAGCTACTTATCAAAATATCAAGAATTATATTTAATATAATGCATACCTATAAAACTTAAATGTAAACACATCATTGTTGCAATATCGTGTTTTCTGTAGTAATTTTTATACACACATAAGTAATTTATTCGCTTAAGGGCAGAGATAGACGATATTTACAATTTTCTGTTTAGTATTATTATTATATCGAGACGTATTTTTTCACAAAATTTTATGTAAATATAAATAGGGGAATAGGAATTACTATTACTATGTGTTTCGAATAATTTGTTGCAGTAGTGAATACATAATTTATAAAATTGCGTTGTAATTATAAAAAAACTGATTTCAAATTCAAAATCTTTGTGATTCTCAGGAGGTTCTAGTAATTACTGTTATTCAACTATGTTTTCTTTTGAAATAACATTACATGAAAAATTGTTTATAATTTTGATATTTTATAACTTAAAGCAGTAAACATTTTAAGAAAAATATTTTAATTGTAAATTTTATAATGTTTGAATATGATATATATATGCTTAAATATAAAAATTTTGTTTATTAACATCACCAATGAAATATTGTAGTAATTTTATAAATCGGAGAGAAACGTTTAGAAAATGCTTTTCTTGAATATCTATTTTATAAAATTTCACGAAAAAAAGTTTTTATATTGCAATAAAACGTGAACAATGTTCTTTTTTTTTTTTTTTTTTTTTCGTTATGTTGGTAACTTTGACACGTAAATAAATAAAGTTAGATCTGTAGCAGATTTAGCGTGACTCAAATATATTCTTAGAATCCTTAAAAGTCGGCTACCATGCCTACACAATTTTGAGCAAAAATCCTCATGGGGTTTCTTCGAATGTTCCAATTCTATATCCCCTAAAACACAGTTCCGGCCTATATAGGGAAGCTCTATGTGTTCAGCATTGCTTGTGAGCGTTTGAACCAGGCTCTCACAATTCAAAAAACTGAATTGATTTCAACTTTGACTCTGACCCATATGAAAATTATTTGCAAGGAATTTGTTTTGATGCTTAATATTCATTTTAAATCATATAAGAAAGATTCCACTAAATATTTAAATACCGAATTTTGAAATTATTACAGTCTTAGTAAAGTTATTGGGGAAAAGTTAAAATAAATTTTCCTCAGATAAATATTTTTAAGTATTTATATTATATGCTAACTAAAAATTATCACAAATAATTTTTTTAGCGGAAACCAACTTTTGCAGAAAAGCGTAGTAAGGATTGACTATGCATTCCCATAAAAAGTTACAACCTTGAACTCAAAGTTAATGATCTTTCTTTCAAGGACTTCTTGACCCTTATGTTAAAGTTTGGACTTTGCACATTTTTTTTCTCCCGTGAGACTTTGGAACCAAAAATGGAAGAGGGAGAAATAAAAAAGGGAGTGTGCAGAGTCAAGTGAAGAGTTCCAGCAAATACTGAGGGTACAAGAGTCAAGAGAAGATTCCCTGGATGTACGGAGTGTGCAAATAAAGTGTTTTTAACTTTAAACAAACTGGCTTTTAAAATGATCTAATATCTGATATATAATTGTGTTTTCTGTGTTATGTGTTGTAGTTGTGCAGTGCTGTCTTCGCAAATTTTTATAAATATGGCATCAAAAAGTTTCGTTATTATTGACAGAAATAATTCAGTTTCAAACATGAAACAACACTGAATCAGGACTACACGCATATTCAGCCCTATCTTTTACTAGTTTTATTTCTTATAAAAGAATTAATGTTACAGACAGAACTTTTATAAATAAATGCCACATATTTACAGATATGGGGAGAATAAATCTAATAGAAAGCACATTTTAATACGGTCGAGGTATATTATAGAAATATTCACCAACTCTACTCGTTTTTCAAATTATGAATTAGACAGGATTAACATGCTATTAATAGCCCAAGAATCAAGCGATTTATAGTTTGTTACTTTAAATTTTAAATAATTTACAAATTTAAAATAACAACATATAATAAATTATTTTTTTTTTCTGTTTTTTAATTTAAAAGACAAAACATTTATTATTTAGTTTATTGTTTTAAAATGTTAAAAAAATAAATTAATTGAAAGTATTTAATTAGTAATAAATGTGATGATTTTTTTTCAACGACTTAAGACTATGCGCTACATTAGCTGCTCTATATTAAAAATGTTTTTAACTATCAATACTTAAATATAAATTTTTGTTATATTTAATTACTTTGAAAATATTCTTTGTACATCTTTTGATATAAATAGAATTCTAGAGATAAACGAGCCTTCAAAGATATTGCTGTTTGTTGCCATGGAAACACATTATCTAAGAAATATTTTTACAGTGAAATAGATTCCCATGTGAAATCTTCCAGGTAAACAAGAACTTTTTAATAAAATAGTTGGTAAAACATTAATGTTCTTTGAAGTCGACGGAAAACAACCATTATTGTTGAATTGAATTTAAATGCAGCATTCTTTTCAAAAAATAATGCCTTCTGGGTGTTATTTTGCTTTCTAAATAAGCAAATACATGCAAAATGGATACTATTTAGATCGTAAAGAGCTGTGTTAATGTTTGGGAACAAAAGGAATTTTATAATATTTTTACTTTTTATTGACTCGCATTATTTGTAGTTATTGCTAAGCGAAAAAGCACCGGCTGTATTTTCAATAAAAATAGTTAAGCGAATATTTTAAATAAAAATGCTGCTAATGTGCATTTCTAAATATGTAAAATGCATAAAGACTATGAATTTATGCAAATTTATTTTGAAATGAATGCAATTTTAATGATGAATGCAATTTTATTTTGAAATATATTTTTTATGTAGTGTTCATCATACTTAAATTTTTAAATAATTGAAATTTTTTTAAAAAAAAATGTCGCATTGGACCTAAGGTATCATTTACCACCTGAAGTATCATATGTAGTGTTCATCGTATTTTAGTTTTCCAAAAATTGAAATTTTTTTTAAAAAAATGTCGAATTGGACCTAAGGTATCATTTAACACCTGAAGTATTATATGCAATCTACGATATCATTTACCACCTGAAGTATCATGTATAATCTAAGATATTTTATACACTATCTGAGGGATCGTATGTCACCTACTGTAACATATGTAACCTAAAGTATCATATGCCACCTAAGGTAATGTATGCAACATAAGGTAACATATGTAATCTAAGGTATCTTATATAACATAAGGTATCATATGTAACGTAAGATATATACCAACTGAGGTATCATATGCCCCCTTCTTGATTTTTTTGTAGTGTTCATCGTATTTTATTTTTCAAATAATTGAAAAAAATAAACAACAACATAAAAAAAAACGGATTGGACTTACGGTATCATATACCACACGGGGCATCATATGTAATCTACTTAATCTATGCAATATACTACCTAAGGTATCGTATTGAACATATGTAACGTAAGGTATCATCAACTGAGATATCATATGCCGCCTAAGATACCATATATAACCGAAGGTATTATATACAAATTTAGATATCGCATACCACTTAAGCTATCATATGTAATCTAAGGTATCATATACCACTTGTGGTATCGTATGTAACATAAGGTATCATATGAAATATAAAGTATCATAAACAACCTAAGGTATTTTATACAACATATCTTATGTTATCACATGACACCGAAGGTATCGCATATAAGATAAGGTATCATATGTTATTTTAAAACTAAACTTATTTAAAAGTTTAATTAGATTCAAAATACAGCAGTTTCGATTATTAAATTCAATATTATAGGTATTTTTTATCATTACTTTAATTTTCATAAATGAAAATCTGTATTATACCTCCATTTATCCAACAAAATACATTATGTTGATGCCAAAGGGAATTTTTTTTAAATATACTTATTAATTCACATAAAAACAAATGGAAATTAAAATGCAATTACATTCATAAAGAATTAAATGTGTAAAACTTTGAAACATTGAAGAAATAATATTCCATAATAATTTCCTTTAAAAGAATTTTAATAAAATAATTTAAATAAGATTTTCTAATTTTAATTTAAAGTAATTAATTTTTGAAATATTTAATACCCGCGTTTTAAAATCAAACAAAATAGTATATGATTTTAATTAAAAGCAAGTGTAAAATTTTTAAATTAATAAAATAACATTGAGAAGGATTATTACTTATTTCTGAATTCTCTATTGTTATAACTGTTATTTATTACTTATTTTTTTCCCTGGTTCTGTTATTGTAAAGAATTTCTTAATCTACACTCTGTAAAAACATTTACTTTTCTAAAGAAACAAGATATATTTTCTAAATACATTATTATTTCGATTTAAGAGATTCTAACATTTGTAAAGCTTTTTATTAGCTGAATTATTGTATATTTAATATTAATATATGTGTAGAGTTCTTAGAATAAGTTTTAAACTTTTATATAGCAGAAATATGGTAAGTAAACTTAATGAATTAATTAATGCATCCTGTATGGAATTATTATTATTTTACTAAGAAAATAAATATTTTTCTTTTGCAAAATAAAATTCTTATAAAGAGGAGACTAACAAATTCTTTATATTAATAGAATCATGAAAAGATATAAGAAAAGAATCTTTCAACGAAATTTAGAGATTTCAGTAAAAAAGTAATTTTGAAAGTTATTAATTCCTGTTTTGAATTTTATCCATCGAAAAAGCTAGTTGTATGTTATGAGCAGTGTCTATTTATAGAAATTGGATATCAGGTTATAAGCTAATTCAAAGAAGACATTATTTCTAAATTTTATTATATAGGTATAAAAGAAAACTTAAGTTGCTAAAACTGTGATGCCAGGAAACATTTATTTCCAAATAAAATAAATGAGAATTTTGCAGTAATTGATGATTTCTTGTGGCAGATTTTAATTTGAAATTTATTGTGGCGTCGGAAATGGAAATTTTTGTTTCTTTTGCTTTTATTCAATTCCTTCTATTAGCTCACACTCTCCCTATGTATATCTTGTTCAAATTTTCAATCGTTCATAAAATACTACTTATTCATCCACTCAAGTTCAAATACATTACTTTTGAACTTGTAGTGGATGACACTTGATGTTAATACAGTTTTTTCAAATATTTTTTTTTCTTCTAATGCATCTGGCAAATAGACCGTGAACTTCGCCATAAATAATGTTACTCATTTTGTATTACCCAGGGGGGCGTGTAACTTGAAGATAAGCCACGGACGCGGAGTAACAATGCCCCCGCAACGCTCTACGATCCTATTAGGACCGGGACCTACGTCTTAAAGTGGATTCCGAACCATTACAAACACCCATGGCAAAGCCGGGATTTGAACCCGATACCTGTGGTACTGAACGCCAAAGGTTTTTTCAAATATTACTTCAGTAATTGAATTTAATTAATTAATTTTAGTTTTTTTTTTTTTTTTTTAGATTTAAGTTGCATATATCTACCAATAAATGGCGCCAGATAAACTTTAAAAAATGAATGAAAATTATTTATAAAGGACTTTCTGTAATTTAGTGAAAAAAAAGTAGGAATTGACTTTATTTTTTTTTTTTTTTAAATTACTTGTTTATTTTGTATCCCTGTACTACGTCCAACAAATATTTTTTTTCTGATGGCATCTATCAACATGTCTTCATTGGAATTTTACTATATTTAAGGAATAATATGTTGTTTTTAATATCATTTTAACAACAAAAATGGTATTACAGTTTCAAAAAAAAAAGTTGAAAATCTCTACTTTTAATAGATAAGTTTAATTTCGTAGATTTCGAAAGAAAAGGTATAGTAAAAAGCAATTACGCAGGCATAAATCACCACAGGTGTATACTAGATTGTTTTATTTTTAAAGCCTTGACCGTTAACCTAAATCCTGTTTTATTTTTAAAGCCATATCCACTTGCGAATTTTACATAGTTTGTATTGCAGAATTTATGGTGTCTAGAAAATTAAAAAAAAAAATTAATGTATAAGTTTAGGATTTCATTTTTGTTATATAAAATTATTATTTATTTTTAGCAGTGTAAATAAATTTAAGAAGATTTTAAATATTTGTAGAAGAATGCTTTTTTTACAAGAAAACCTCATATTTTACGAACAATATATTGATGGCTAGATTATAAGTAATGCCTTTTTGTAGAAGATTTTGTGCGAAATTGACAAATCTGATTATCCTTGAGAAAAAATTTCTAAAAATTTTGCATATCGAAAAGGCTAACTAATGTATCATATGTAACCTTAGATATCATATGTAACCTATGGTAACATAGACCATTTAAGGTATCATATGTAACTAAGGTATCATATGTAATATAAAGTAATATATGCCATCTTAGGTATCATATGTAATCTAAAGTAACATATGCCATTTAAGGTATCATATGTAACCTGACGTATCATATTATCCTTGAAGTATCATATGCCACCTAAGGTATCATATTACACCTGAAGTAACATATGCCACCTAAGATATCATATATAACCTCACGTATTATATATATACATCTGATATATCATATGCCATCTAAGGTATCATATCCCACTTCAAATATCATATGATGCCCTTGAAAATTGCAAAATGATGCAGGTAAAATATGAAACAAAGAGTGAAGACAATAACTAAATTTAAAAATTTAGACAAGAATTTAAAATGGGTGAAAAAATGACATTAATATTTTCAATTCTCCTGAAGTACTTAAGATTTTAATTTTAGAGAAGAAGAGAATACGACTTGAGGCTGAATCCAAATTGTTATTTGAATAAACTAAAATATTGAGGGAATGCTGTAGATGAGTGTTTAATTAAAAAATCACTAACTACATTAGAATTTTCTGTTGATGATTCCAGTGTTTATGTGACTAATGAATTTTAGTGATATTGCAATATCACATCTAAATTCTGGTTCATTAATCGGATATGATTTGTTGGGACATTTAAACCAATGAAATTATCTATAACCACATTTAGTTCAGTGCGGCGAAAAAGAGAATATTTACACATGATAAAATGAAATTTATTAATCAGTTTTTTCGTCTAATTGTTTACTTTATTAATTTGAATTAAATATAGTTTATATTCGCCAAATTTTTAAATATATAAATAACTACTCATTTGAATACTAAAACATTGACATATGTTTTCTTCTTGTATTACAGAGTATTTGTTCAATAAATTTGATAAAATGTATAAACTTTAGAATGAGAAGATAATTTATGCGCTTCCATTTAAAACCTAATAAAATGCTTCGATAGCAACCGCTTACTATTTTAGTGCCCTATGGGATCTTTCACGGTTTGTGAGTCACTTAATACACCAGTCAGTAATATACTACTGTGTCCAACAAGTAAGACCAATTGTCAATTTAAAATATTCCCGGACCTTATGGAATTTCATTTCTTTTCTTTTTTAGATTGCTGGTACTATCCTTGACATCTGTGTGAAATTTGACGTCAAAATATTCATTAGTGTTTGAGTTACGCTTGGCTTTGTGAGACGCTTGGCTGAAACTGATTCCGGTGATTTTTGAAATGTCTGAATTGATTGAGCAAAGAACTTGCATTAAATTTTGTTTGCAGAAACATATGGAATGTTGCAGAAGGTATTCGGTGAGCATTCCTATCTCGGAAAAAAAATGTTTAAAAGTGGTATAAACAATTCAAAGAAAGCAGAGAAAGCGTTGAAGACAAAGAGCCTCTGGGCGACCCTCAACCTCAACCGACGAAGCTCACGTCCAAAAATTTAAAGATTTGGTGCTTGCAAACCATCAATTTACAATTAGAGACCTTGCTGATAATGATGGAATTTCAAAAGAATCGGTCAATTCCATTTTGGGCCTCAAACGCGTCAAATTTCGATTGGTACCGACCAGCTCACTGAATACACCAGCTCACACTACATTGATTCTTCATGACCTTTTCGCCCATAATGAAACCCATATCGTTCCACAACCACCGTATTCACACCGTGCCACTACTGGCTATTCCCTAAACTCAAAGGACCACTCCGGGGACACCGTTTTGAGTCGATTGAAGAAATTCAACGTGAATCGCTGCGCGCTTTGAAGACCATGCCTGCCGATGACTTTTTAGCATGCATTGAGGATTGGAAAAAAAGTTGGCATAAGTTCAGTTGTTCCGGAGGGGACTACTTTGAAGGCGATGAAATAAATTTGGAAGAATAAATAAAAAGTTTTTGAAAAATAAATTGTTCTAACTCTTTAGGGCACAGTTGTATTGATCAAAGTAATGATAGAAAATCAGTAATTAATAATTTTACATAAAAAAAATTTTTTTTTAATTTTTTAATCAGTAATTTTCAATTAATATACAGTCAGCGAAATAGCCCGGTAAACATAACCTTTAAAACACTGACTGCAATGTATACAGTCTGATAGAACTGCAAGAGAGGTTTGTTTTTCAAAACTTTCAATAAAATTTAATAATTTTAAGAAACATTGCAAAGGTTGCAAAAACATAAAGTTTTTAAGCTTAATTATGCAGCATAAATAATTTTGAAAACTATTTAATTACTTGCCATTATTATTCAAATATATGGGAAATGTATATCAATTAGTGATAATTATCATTCTTAAAAAACTAATTATTTATTGTAAATATTATTACTTTGCCTCCCTTTTATAATTACTTATATTAGAAAAATTTGAAATATTATTCTGCGTTGAAATTTTTCTACTTTAGAATATTATTGAATGACACAGCAAAAAAAAATCTTATTTAAATGTGAAATTTTACATAAATTGTTTTTATTAATTGGAGAAAATTAATCATTTAGAGAAGAAAGATAAATAATGTAAATTTATTTTTAATTGTTACTTTAAAGTAATATTATTATTAATTTTTTATGTGAACTCAAAAACAACTTGAATTTCTCAAAGGTTTGCTAGTCATTAATTTTAATATAAAAGTGAAAATTATTTTACTAATCTTTTATATTACGTACAGTAATAATTTTGAAAACAAAATTAGGAACGTCTTTTAAATTTTTAGCATAAAAAATATAGATAATTACTAATTTAAAATCACTTCGATGAATAAATTAAAAGGCAAATATTGTACTTTACATAAAAAAAAATAATTTTAAAAAACAAATAATTTTTTCTCTAAGCTTCACAGAAATCTCATTAAAATATCATCAATTACTCGATAACCTCGATTAGAAAATCATAAAATATCAATATAATGATATTATGACAAAAAGCAAGTTATTAAAATTCCTCAACAATCTTTATTTTCCGGAATGAAAAATAAATTCTAAAGCTATTAACAATAAAATTTACTTAACTTATATAAGCAAAATCATAGTAAATATAAAAGCAATCATTCACAAAAAAAAATATAGAATCATTTTTTTCTGTCTGAAAATATTTAAAAAAAATTAATCAATATTAATTTTCCTTCTTAGTTGAAACTACATTTTATTAAATTTTATTTTTCAATGTAGGCAATTTACTTGTTGCCAACGAATAAATACAATGTCATTTATAAAATTAATCTTGCACTTTGTGTTTAAGGAATACTTGATATAAATATTTAATAAAATTATAAAAAAATATGATTAATGTGATCAATAATTTCATAATATCAAAGGGGTTTTTTTTATTCTTAATCTCATATTCGTTCTAATCCAGCAGACGATAATAAAATTATTTATTCTTTTAGAATATTAAAAGAAAAAAAAATGATTTCATCAGAACATAGTAAATAAACTAAGATAAATAAAAACAAAATTATTTTGATCTAATAAACATTTCGTGACTCAAGAATATAAATTATTCCTTTAATTCACAAATGCATATTTAAAAAAAAAAAATCTGCCGCACTAGAACATTTATATGAAATGAGAATATTCCTTCATGCATTCTTCTGTCTTTTCAAGTTTTTTTGCAGAGCAATCACATTTTGTAACTTGAAACAAGATGATAATTCTCTGAGGGGGAACTCATATAATCAAATATGTACATAAATATTCCATGACGTAAAACGAAATACGAGTGGATGGCTGTATCTCGGGGACCACCAATCACATTTTGGCATACAAAGAGAGTATTTGCAATTTATTACAGGATTGATTCGCTTGCTCATATTTGCTGATTCTGATTAATTCTAACAATAAAGGAAGCCACTGAGATAAGAGTATGTCTCAGGTCATCAATATTGAATTGCATTTGTTGATTGGTTTGACTTGATAGGAATAAATATCGTGATTGAAATATCAAATGTCTGTCACTTTTTATGTTAATTAATTAAAAACTTTTCTTTCTTTACATTAAATGTCTGTATCAATATTTCTCCCATATTTGCATAAGTAAAATATTTTTATTGTTTTTTCTCGTTAAATAAGTCTCTCATTGCAGACAATTTAAATGAATTTGCTTTACCATCTAGAAAATTAAAGATTTACATATTCTTTCTAAGATTATTTTGTTGTTTGATTGGAAACTTATAACAAATTTCTAATCAGTATTTTCCTTAAAGGCATTTGTATATATTGAATATATGTTTATTTATCGTACAAAAAGAATAAATCCATTACGTGATTTTTTTATTAATTAAATAATTTTTTTGGTATAATATAATTTTAGAAGTTTATAATTAAATTTAAGATAAAAAGTTTAAGATTTTATAAGAAGTTTATAATTTTTAAAAGTACATTTTTAGAATTTGCATTGAAAGCAAAATAAATGTAAAGAAAATGTTATTAGACGTTTAATATAAAACAAGTTTTTTTTTTCCTGCCAGCCATTTAATTTTATAAATGCATTTACAAAACAATTAAAATATTTATATTTATACGATAATTATTAAAAATCTAATTATTAATAAAATTATTATTATACTTCATATAAGGAATTATTATATAAATATAGTTATTCCTTTTAATAACTAAATATTATGCGCATAAAATACATTTGCTGTATAATGCAAAGCTGTATTTAACAAAGAAACATATTTAAAGTATAACAATATTAAACAAAACAAAGATACAATAGCACAGTAAAAATTATTCTATGATAATTTTTAATAACTCTTATCTAATATAATGTTTTTTTAATTTCTTTGTAGAGAAATATCGAGTTTTGATTTGTAATTTTATAGCAGCGAAACAAAAGAACCAGTACATTGCAAGTTGTTATTTATATGAAGTAATTGAAAGAAAACATTATTATTATTATTATTATTTTTAAATCAGAAATTTCTCACCAATAGATATTTTATAAGCAAATTGAATTTCATAGTTGTAAGCGTTAGTGGTAATTAAGTGTTTATTTATTAAAGAATTCTCTCTTTTTATTCCTTATTATAATTTCATTTAGTTCAGGTAATTTAATTTTACGTGCAAGGACTACGTTGCACTCACTCCTATTTTTTACATTTCCATGTCTTATTGGGAATTCATGTCCACAGTTTGATATAATAATCCGTTAATAATTTCTTGAAGTCAACAATAAATCTTGTTCTTCCATTTTGTGTTTTCTTAATGATTTACGATTTCTTGTTGTTGTTTCTTATCCCACTTGGCTGGCCAAGCCCACGAGCCCATATGGACTCATGATTGAAGGGGAAGGAAGCAGCTTCTGTTGTGATGGAGCACCCGTAGGCAGAAGCCTGACTTTTGCTCCGTGACGCTCTTACAGTCATAGAAGACCGGGACCTACGGCTTAAAGTGGATTCCGAACCACTACAAACATCCATGGCACCGCCGGGATTCGAACCCGAAACCTGTGGCACCGAGCGCCAGAGCGCTAGACACTCGGCCATTCAGGTCCCAAATTTGCCAACGGCACGCAGTGTTCCCAGGTGGTCACCCACCCAAGTACTGACCGCGCCCAATGATGCTTGACTTCGGTGATCTAACGAGAACCGGTATATTCAGCATGGTACGGCCGTTGGCAGTCCCGATTTCTAATTTTAATAATAACTTCCATTTGTGTCATACACATCAACAATTTAATTTAATATTATACATATATCCATGTGTCATATGTAAATATTTATTTTTAATATGCAAAAAATTTGTCACCTTCATAATGTATCAACTCATAAATGACTTCATTTTATACGATACAAATATTTAAGTATTGTAAGCAAATATGCATCTGTAAAAAACACAGTTATTCTAAGATATTGATAGATAAAATTCTTTATATTCTGCCTTTCTTTATTTATTAGTTTATGAGTTAGTTTATAATATTTAGTAAATAAAAAATTTTAAAAATATGTTTTTTTTTGCCTAGATATCAATAAAAGTTGTATATTTTGAATTTAACAAGTATTAAAACTTGAATGCGTACGTTACTTAAGATAGATAAGGAGATCATTGAATACATTCCTTAATTTTCTTCAATGACGCGACAGCTCCATATTGGGCCAAGGCCTTCTGTCTATTGACATATCTTTTTTTTCTTTTTACGGGGTAGATTTGTCAACTCTACGCCTAATGCTCATTAATATTAGATCAGGACCTACAGTTTAAAGTGGATTCCGGACCACTACAAACATCCATGGCACAGCCAGGACTCAACTCGAATCCGAAAAACCTATAGTACCGAGCGGCACAGAATTAGTTGCTTGGCCATCAAGCCCTTCTTTAATTTCCAATTTTTGTAAAATATTTTTATTTTATTGTACTGGCTTAGTTGTAAGGAAAATTTATGTGTAATGCGTGTCTAATCCTCAGCGTCCTGGAGTGTGGGACAGGCATCCCAGGATTAATCTACTCATGGATGGAGGAAAAGGGACAGCGTCTGTTGTGATGGAGCATACGTAGGTAGAAGGTCGCTGGCTCCGGGTCGCTGAAGAAGTAGGGCAGTGCCTTCCGAGGATCTTTATTGGGAACTACCTCTTATTTGCGTATCGTATAGGAGAAAACCCGGAAAACTCCTACCAGGTAGTCCGACTGACGAGGCAAGATACTGGCAGAAACGCATTCGAATCTTCTGGTTTTTTGAAACAGTGTCTACAATAAAGCCGCTAGTCGATTGAAGCTCAGTTAGAAAGCTCGCCAGTCCCACATGTTGACGCTGAGCCACGGATTATGAAGGAAAATTTATAGCCAACAATTTATAACATGCCTTTTAATAAATGATAAACATGCTTTAAGTGTTAATCGAATAATATTGAGAATTCTCTGGGTAATGGTGCTTGCTAATTTCGAACAAATATACCAAACCGACATAGATTTTTTTTTTTTAATCAAAATTTACATTTCCCTTGTATAACGTTTCAAAACCATTACCATTCACACTTCTTTGAGGTCTGTATTCAATAGTAAAAGAAATGCGCCGGACCCAATGCTATTTTCCTAAATTATTTCTTTCATTTCCTTACAGATAGCTTTAAAAATTATATCTTCCCAACCAAACCTGCGACCCCTGGGAATGGGAAACATTTCTTTCTGCCCCCAAATGCACCGGAGACATAGACGCCTGGGCATACCAATATCCCCCACCTCTTAAACTCGGATGTCTTCAGGAGGTTATTAGAGGAACAACAGATGTCTGGGGATTTGGAATGCTGAAAAGAGGGCCGTAAGTGATAAGTTTCTTTTTTTACTTTTGTCAAGCTTAGAGAAGACTTAATTCACTTCCAGCTGCTGGTAAAGTATATTAGCTCATCAAAGCAGATGCTGCATTTTCTATCGGTTATTGCATAGTTTTTTAGAAAGCATAAGAAAAGTGCATTTGTCCATCGATAAATTCTACTATTTCTTGTAAGTAATAACTACTTGTAATTCTAACTGTTAAATTATATTGTAATAAATAGATATTATTTGCATTTTAATAATTAGTTCTAATTCTATTGTAATAATTTGATGTAATAAGTTGCATTTTAATAATTAGTTCCAATTCTATTGTAATAATTTGATGTATTTCTATTGTAATAATTATTTGTACTTCTATTGTAATAATTCGTTGTACTTCTATTGTAAAAATTTCTTTGTAATCAATTGTAATTCTATTGTAATAATTAGTTGTACTTCTATTTTATTAATTATTTGTATTTCTATTGTAATAATTATTTGTACTTCTATTGTAATAATTCGTTGTACTTCTATTTTAAAAATTTCTTTGTAATCAGTTGTAATTCTATTGTAATAATTAGTTGTACTTCTATTTTATTAATTCGTTGTAATTAGTTGCATTGTACTGTAGTGATTCTACTGTAATAATTAGTTGTATTGCAATAATTACTTGTGATTCTATTTTAATAATTAATTGTGATTCTAGTGTAATAATTAGTTTTAAGTAGTTGTATTAAGATGTAATTAATTGTATTGTAACTTGTTGTAATTCTATTGTAATAAATAATTGTAACTAGTTGTAATTCTATTGTAATAATTAATTGTAACTAGTTGCATTGTAATAATTAATTGTAAATCTATTGTAATTTAAGCTACTTACTAAGTATTATAAGTAATTGTGAATTGTTAATCAGCACATATTATACAAAACGGATTACTTTGAATACTTTGTTTCACATATTCTTTATTACAAAATACTTTGTTTTTACATGCGACATAAAAAAACACTAATTAATATATATATTTCAATATAATAATATTTTTATAGTCATTGATTGAGTAGATTACTCATAGGATGTCTGTTCCGCACTGCAGAGCAGTAAGGATTAGACACAACAATAACCATCATTGATAATATATCATCAACGGTATAATAAAAAAATAATATTGCTTATAGTGCTAATTAAAATCTTATAAAAGCAATATAAATATTTGTTAAAGAATTCTACTTTTTACCCATTTGCAAAAATTATTATAACCTAAATAAAATAATGATTTTAAATATGGCTTTCTTTATTGAATTAAGAAAAGCAAAAGCTTGATTAAGGGAGGAATCATCCTCATGCTTAAATATGAAAAAAAGTTATGACAAGATATTCATTTAAACCAGGGTATTTTTAATTTTAATCCACTTAATATATTCAGTAATTATTAAAAAGATAATAATTATTTTAATGTAATTTAAATGAAATATATATAAAAATAATTTTAGTATATTTCTGAAAAATTCTGCAAAAACTAATATTCCATTTATATATATATATATATATATATATTACAATACAAATATTTTGGCAATAAGCATTGAAAATCCTTCGCTACAAAATTAAATTCTGCATTGCATAAAATTCAAAATTCGTAAAAATTTATTCTTTAAAAAAATTAAATAAATTTATTAATTTCTAAGAAATAATTATTAATTATAATATACATTTAACTAACTCATGGGCTATTTTTTTTTTAATTTATGGGGAAAAAATGCAATGCAAGAAAGAAACAAGAATAATAAACTTTATTATGGCTTTATTTTTAAAAAAAAAAATAAACTGGAAAGAGGTAAGAAAAAAATATAATGTGATAAAGAAGTTTTATCTTAAAATGCATAAAAAAAAAGTTTCAGTAGGAGTGAAAATAATAATAACTTTTAAAAGTAAAATATTACCCGCATTAAGAATTATTGAGGAAAAAATGAGGTACTTTTGTCTTGACAGAAGTACGTATACTATTATTGTATATATACTTTTGTCTTGACGTATATATTAATTAGTAAGGAAAAATGAAGCAGATACATATAAAATGACATTTCTTGCTTTATTGGAGGCAACCATTAATTATTATTATTATTATTTTTATTCGTTACAAAAAATGATTTTGGTAGAAGAGGTTTTTTCTTTAATTTATTTCGAAGGTATAAATTAAATATGTCGTATAATTAAAGGAAATTGCAGTTATTTATTTTATCTATGGCGGAGTTAAGATATTATGTCATTAAGATTCTATAAGTATTTTAAGTTTTTTTTTATATCTTGTAATCTTTATCAGTCAGTCCTCCATTCCAATTTTAATTTTCCAATTTAATGAGGTTGGTAATTAGATGAAATATTTTTGAATTCAAAAAAATTCAATAAATTTTTGATAAGTAAGTTTAAATAATGATATTAAAAACAAAAATAATAATAATAGAAAAAAACTTAACTGGGTATTATCATTTTTTTCTTTGCTATAAACGTATGTAAGTTAATAAATGTATAAATGTATGCAATTAATTGAAGTAAGCAAATGAAATAATAATTATGTTATTATTTAAGTACATCAAATTCTTAAATGAATTGTTGCATTGATTAAGTGTTTAAATAATTTGAATATTTAAAATTTATTTTTTAGCATTTATTTTTAAAAATAAATAATAATGTTTTTTGTTGAAAAGTTATATTTTATTATAATATGTGTGAACTTTTGTTATAATCATTTTATACGAAATATATAGGTGGTTTTTTTTAAAGAAAGGTACTCTTTAAGAGTGCACATAAATATGATCTATTTTAGTATGTTTATTCATTTACAAATAAGTCTATTTAAGCTTATGATTTCAATTGCGTTATAATGTCAAAAACATTATAACGCAACATAACGCATAACATTGGGGTCTTATTTCTTATTAATAGTCTTATAATAGGTTTTTTTTTTCTTCATTTTCGTATATTTGTTCCTGACTCGAAGAATTAAAGCATGTATAAGGAGTACATATATATATATATGTATATACAAACATACATACATACACTGAAGTGACAAAAGTCATGGGATACCTCTTAATATCGTGTCGGCCCTCCTTTCGCCCGGCGAAGTGCAGCAACTCGACGTGGCATGGACTCAACAAGTCGTTGGAAGTCTTCTTCAGGAATATTGAGCCATGCTGTCTCGATAGACGTCCATAATTGTGAAAGCGTTGATGGTGCAGGATTTTGGGCACGAACAGACCTCTCGATGATGTCCCATAAATGCTCGATGGGATTCATGTCGGTCGATCTAGGTGGCCAGATCATTCGTTGGAATTGTCCAGAATGTTCTTCAAACCAATCGCGAACAGTTGTGGCCCGGTGACATGGCGCATTGTCATCCGTAAAAATCCCATCGTTGTTTGGGTACATGAAGTCCATGAATGGCTGCAAGTGATCTCCAAGTAGCTGAACATAAGCATTTCCAGTCATTTGGTCCAGTCGCACCAGAGGACCAAGTCCATGCCATGAAAAAACAGCTCACACCATTACGGGGCCACCACCAGCTTGAACAGTGCCTTGCTGACAGTTTGGGTCCATGGCTTCGTGGGGTCTGCGCCACACTCGAACCCTACCATCAGCTCTTACCAACTGAAATCGTGACTCATCGGACCAGACCACGGTTTTCCATTCATCTAGGGACCAACCGACATGCTCACGTGCCCACGAGAGTCGCTGCAAGCGATGTCGTTTTGTCAGTAAAGGCACTCGAGTCGGTCTTCAGCTGGAATAGCCCAAGAAAGCCAAATTTCTCCGCACAGTTCTAACAGACAAGTCCCTTGTACGTCCCACATTGATTTCTGCGGTTATTTGACGCAGTGTTGCTTGTCTGTTAGAATTTACGACTCTTTGCAGACGTCGCCGGTCTCGGTCGTTAAGTACAGGCGGTCGACCACTGCGCTGTCCATGGTGGAATGTTATGCCTGAAATTTCATACTCTCGGCCCGCTCTTGACACAGTGGATCTGGTAATGTTGAATTCCCTAACGATTTCCGAAATGGCATGACCCATGCGTCTAGCTCCAACTAACATTCTGCGTTCAAAGTCTGTTAATTCCCGTCGTGCGGTCATCATCACGTCAAAACCTCTTCACATGAATAACTTGAACAGAAATGAAAGCTCTGCGAAAGCACTGCGCATTTATACCTGTTCTACGCGATGCTACTGCCATCTGAAAATTTGCATATTTCTATCCCATGACTTTTGTCGCTTCAGTGTATATATATGTATGAAATTATTATGAAAAAACTGAAAAACTATATAAACTACCTCAGACCTATTTCAGAATGAATTACATTAATATAAAATTTTTTGTCTTATAAAAATGTCTCTAAATAAAATAAAATAATTACAATTGACTAAATTAACAGAAGACCTAGCGTTTTCTAATATTTATTTGCATTTTAGTATCAACCTGTACTAGTAACTAGCATCTAAAACAAAAAAACACAAACATCAACTAGCATTAATAAAAGCGTTACCCATAATAATGTGCTGTTAAATGAGTTACCAAATAGCAATAATAAATTAGTTTTAGTACCATACTCTATGTAGCATCTAGTACCAAAAATAAAAAAAAAATAGCAATAATAATTGATTCTGACTTGTTTGTAAATTGGTAAATTTAAATATGAGTTCATATAGAATAATTCAATAAAATTGCTTATGAACATAGGAAGAAGATTATATGATTGTGAAACGAAATCGTATAGATAAGGATTTAAATAATGCTGAATACTTCAAGAACGAAATTTTTAAAGATAGTTTCGAAATATTGTTAATGTAAAATATTGTATAATGTTTCGAATTGTAAGTTTAATTTCTATAGTCTAAGTAATACTATGCTACACAAATCTAAACATAAGCCTCTCATACTGAAATTCTATTGAAAGTAACTCTCTCGAAAGCAAGTCTCCAGTGTCTGTGAAATAATAATATAAAATGTGAATATCCAACTCAGCGCTGAATCTTCAATTTACGTTTGAAAGGAACTTGCAATACAAGGCTCCTTACATCCTATTTCAATTCTAGTCCCGCTTAGAGTCTTTTCGGCCAACATCTCTGAAATATTTGCTCTAGTCGTGGAATCCGAAGTCAGAAGTCAGAGCTTGAAATTCTCTGTTGGGAATGATGTAATTTAGATTCTCAAAACTGTCAGCCATGGTAACCATAAAAGTAAGTCAAAATAAAGATAAAAGACAATACTGTTAACCCAGTACATCTTTTTAAAAATGGGAAAAGTGAGTCTAGAGGTGGATTTTTCATTTCTATTAAAACTGAGCACTTTTCCAAGTTTCAACTATTACCTTTAGTGTGACGGTTCATAAATAACACGTGCTTTTTTCGACTTAATTAAAATATAGTGCCAGGCTTTTCGCGAGGATTATAGCCCTTATTCGATGGAAGTTATTAGGGGTTTAAAATTTTATTTATTATTATTATTTTCATTTTGCTTCCAAGAGCCTGTTGGTTCTCTTAATATATTTTAAAATATCGCACCTGCAATTTCATTTTAAACGGCTTAGAGCACGAAGAAGATGATTTAAGGAATGCTCATTAAATGGAGTCGTTTGAAAGTCAGTATTTCATTGAAGTAAAGTTTATAATCTAAAAAGAAATTTCTTTGTTTTAGGGAACAGAACCCTTATTATTAAGTTTAAGTAGAATAGCGATATTTAATTGGTTTTGGTTGAGATTAATAATGTCAAAAAGCAAAGTTAATAATAGAACTAAAAATAAAGATAAAGAAGACTAAAAATAATAATTTATACTAGAAATATTTTGGAAAAAAAATAAGTTATTTTCATTAGAAAAAGTATTCATTTTTCTATCTTGTGTCTTTTAATAAATGTCTGATTATAGAAATTCTTCATCAAATAATTTAAAAAAAAAAAAATAAATAAATTAAAATTATCCTGCTGTAAAATTGTATACATAAACAATGAATTTAACTACATGAAAAAAATTAACTATTACAATGAGAAACATATTTTATCTCAGATTTTTATTTTAAAATTTAATTGTTTATACGTTGTAGTGTAATCATTCCCCCCCCATAAATGTTTTCTTAATTACGTTAAAATATTTATGTCATTACTGGAGCAAAGAGATCCTTAATTAAATACATAACAGTTAGTTTTATGACAAAAAACAACAATTAATCTTTTTAAAAATGTGCAAAAATGTCTAGACCTTATCAGTATTTGCTAGCAGGATTGAAATGTTTGTTCATTGCAATTAAATTTATATTTAGTTACGAATACCATTAAAAATATTTTTGTTACTTTTTACACTTTTACACTTTACTTCCTTTTATACTTTGAAATATATATATTTGGGGTTACAACAAAATTCTTAGCTTAAAAGTTAAATTATACATTGCATAAAATTATAATTATTAGCAAGTTTAATCTACTTTTTTAGAAAAATTTTTAAATATGTTTATTAATTTTTTTTAAGAAGTAATTAGTAATTATAATATACTTTTAACTAAATGACGGGATATTTTTGTGAATTTATGAAAAAAAATACACTTATGATTTTGCCGAGAAAAAAAGAGAAAAATTACCGTTACTTCGTTTTATGTAACAAAAAATAATGATAAACTTCAAATAGATAAGAAAAAATATAAAGTGATAAAAATGTTTCATAGTAAAATTCCATCAAAAAATTTCAATAGGAAAAACGTTCCTAATTACATTTAAAAGTAAAATATTACCTGCATTAAGAATTAGTAAGGAAAAAATGAGGTACTTTTGTCGTGACAGAAGTATACGTATATATTAATTAGCGACGAGAAATGAAGCAGATACATATAAAGTGACATTTCTTGCTTTATTGGAGGCAACCATTAATTATTATGCTTATTTTTATTCGTTACAAAAAATGATTTTGGTCGAAGAGATTTTTTACTGTAATTTATTTCGAAAGTATAAATTAAATAGTCGTGTAATTAAAAGAAATTGCAGTTATTTATTTTATATATTGCGGAATTAAGATATTATGTCGTTAAGTGTCTATAATTTGTTTTACCTTTTTAAAATTTTTTTCTGATATTTAATAATCATCCATTTCAGTTTTAATTTTCCAACTTAATGAGCTTGGTAATTAGACGAAAAATTTATGAATTTAAAAAAATGGAATAAATTTTTGATAAATAAGTTTAATTAATGTTATTAAAAAATATCTGAGTATTATCATTTTTTTTCTTTTTTATAAATGTATGTAAGCTAATAAATGTATAAACGTATGTTATTATATAACTGTATGCAAGTAAATGAAGTAAGCAGTTTTGTAAGCAAATGAATTAATAATTTCGTTATCATTTAAGTATATCAAATTCGTAATCGAATTGTTCACATTGCTTAAGTGTTTAAAATAATTGGAATATTTAACATTTATTTTTAAAAAAATTTTTATTATTTTTTTTTTTTCTGTTGAAAAAGCTATATTTTATTCTATTATGAGTGAATCTTTTGTTATAATCATTTCATACAAAATGTGTTTCCTTTTTTTTCAATTCCTTCTATTAGCTCCCACTATCCCTATATATATATCTTGTTCAAATTTTCAATCGTTAATGAAATACGTTTGATTCATCCACTCAAGTTCAAATAAAGTTTTTTTGAACTTGTAGTGGATGGCATTGGGTGATAATACAGTTTTCTCAAATATTAATTCAGTAATTAAGTTTAATTAATTAATTTTAGTTTTTTTTTAGATTTAAGTTGCATAGATCTAAAATAGATGGCGCCAGATAAACTTAAAAAAAATGAATGAAAATTATTTATAAAGGAGTTTGTGCAATATAGTAGGAATTGACTTCAAAGAAATTTTTTTTATATTACTTGTTTCTTAAACGAGTGGTACTCTTGAAGAGTACGCATAAATATGGCTATTTTGGTATATTTGTTCATTTAAAAATAAGCGTATATTTTCAATTATGTATATATATATAATATATATATATATGTATATAGAATACATTATAGGTATTATATATGTAATATATATATATATATATATATATATATATATATTTATAATAAAGCTATATTTTTAATTGCGTAGTAGTTTTTTATCTATTCTGTTCTTATATTTTACCATTACACAAAGAATTAATGCCATGCTGGCATGTATATATACACAGAAAATTATTAAGATAAAAAAATAAAACTCTATAAACTAACTCAGATATATTATAAAATGAATTACAATTAAATAAATGTTATTATTTTATAAAAATGAATATTAAATACTCCCGATTTACTAAACTAATAGAAGAACAAGCGTTTTCTAATATTAATTTACATTTTTGAGTACCAGTCTCTATCTAGCATCTAGTATCTAAAATAAAAAAAAAAACACCAATAACAATAAAAATGGTTTGTTTGTCAATTGATAAATTGAAATAATAGAGTTTATAAAGAAGAAAACTCTTCTGAACATATAAAGATGATTATATGTCTTCGAAACGAAATCATATAGATTGTGATTTAAATAAAGTTGAATAACTTTAAGAACAAAATTTTTAAAGATAGTTTCAATATCTTGTTAATGTAAAATATTTTATAATGTTTCTGAATTGTAAGATTAAATTCTATAGACGAAGTAATATAATGCTACTTAAATCTAAACATATACCTCTCCTACTGTAACTCTATTGAAAGTAACTTTCTCGAATGCAGTCTCCAGTGTCTGAGAAATAGTAATATAAAATGTGAATATCCAACTCAGCGCTGAATCTTCAATTTACGTTTGAAAGGAACTTGCAATACAAGGCTCCTTACATGCTATGGTAATTCTAGTCCCGCTTAGAGACTTTTCATTCAACATCTCTGAAATATTTACTCTAGTCCTGGAATCCTAAGTCAGAAGTCAGAGCTTCAAATTCTCTAATGGGAATGATGTAATTTAGATTCTCAAACTGTCAGCCATGGTAACCATAAAAAGAAGCCAAAAAAAGATAAAACAATACTCTTAACCCAGTACATCTTTTTAAAAATGAGAAAAGTAAGTCTAGAGGTGGATTTTTCGTTTCTGTTAAAACTGAGTACTTTTCCAAGTTTCAACTATTGCCTTTAGTGTGACGGTTCATAAATAACACGTGCTCTTGTCGACTTAATTAAAATATAGTGCCAGCCATTTTGTGAGGATTATGGCCCTTCTTTGATGGAAGTTATTAGGGGTTTGAAATTTTATTTATTATTATTATTTTCATTTTGCTTCCAATGTTCTCAGAAACTGTTACAAAAAAAGATTGTTGGTTCTCTTAATATATTTTAAAATATTGCACCTTCAATTTCATTTTAAACGGCTTAGAGCACGAAGAAAATGATTTAAAGGAATGCTCATTAAATGGAGTCGCTTTGAAAGTCAATATTTTGTTGAAGTAAAGTTTATAATCTAAAAAGAATTTTATTTTTTAGGAACAGAGCCCACATTATCAGGTTTAAGTAGAATAGCAATATGTAATTGGTTTTGTTTGAGATTAACAATTTCAGAATTTAACGTTAATGGACTATAAACCATAACTTCTACTTAAAATTGGAAAAAAAATTGTTATTTTCCTTGGAAGAAAGTATTGTTTTTTATCGTGGGGTTTTTAGTAAATGTACTTTTGGAGAAATTCCTTATTAGATACGTTTTCAAAAAATAAATAATTTTAGACAATTTTTCTATAAACATTATGGGTATAAATGAAAATGAATTTAACTAACAGAAAAAATTAACTATTACAACGAGGAACATATTTAATTGTTTATAAATTGTATTATAGTTCCCCCCTCCCTCCAAAAAAAAAAAAATTAAAGTATGTCAACAATATTTGTGTCGTTATTGGAACAAAATGTTCCTTAACTAAATACATAACAGTTAGTTTCATGACAAAAACCAACAACTAATCTTTTTGGAAATGTGCAGAAATTTTTTGACCTTATAAATATTGTCTTGCAGGATTTAAATTTTGGTTCACTGCAATTAAATTTATATTTAATTTTGAATACCATATTTTTGATACTTTTTTTACACTTTTACACTTTGATTTATATATATTTGGTGTTAAAACTGAAAAATTCTTCGCTTTAAAATTAATTTATACATTGCATAAAATTTTAATTACTAGCAAGTTTAATCTATTTTTTAAAAAAATTGTAATAAATGTATTAGTTTTTTAAGAAGTAATTATTAATTACATTATACTTTTAAATAACCGATGGGATATTTTTGTGAATTTATGAAATTAAAAAAATGCACTTATGATTTTGCCAAGAAAGAAACAGAATAATAAGTTTTATTTTCGTTTTATGTAGAAGAAAAAATGATTAACTAGAAAGAGATAAGAAAAAAATAATATAATGTGATAAAGAAGTTTTATCTTTAAATTCTATAAAAAAAATTTCTATAGGAATGACGATAATAATTACTTTTAAAAATAAAATATTACCCGCATTAAGAATTATTAAGGAAAAAATGAGGTACTTTTGTGACAGAAGTATAAGTATATATTAATTAGTAAGGAGAAATGAAACAGATACATATAAAATGACATTTCTTGCTTTATTGTAGGTAACCATTAATTATTATCATTATTTTTATTCTTTAATAAAAAATGATTTTGATCGAAGAAAAGATTTTTCTTTTTAATTTATTTTGAAGATATAAATTAAATAGTCGTGTAATTAAAGGAAATTACAGTTATTTATTTTATATATTGTGGAATTAAGATATTATGTCATTAAGATTCGAAAATTATTTTAACTTTTTTTTATATCCTCTAATTTTATCAGTCATCCATTCCTGCTTTAATTTTTGTATTTATTGAGCTTGGTAATTAGATGAAATATTTTTGAATTTAAAAAATAAAATGGAATAAATTTTTGATAAATAAGTTTTGCAACTATTATTATAAACAAAATCAAAATATAATAAAAAAAAACATAATTGGATATAACCATTTTTTCTTTGCCATAAATATATGTAATAATTTAAATGTATGCAAGTACATAAAATAAGCAGCTTTGTTTAAAATGTATGTAAGCAAACGAAATAATAACTCTATTATCATTTAACTACATCAAATTCTTTACATTGATGAAATGTTTAAAATAATTTTAACATTTAAAATTTAATTTTTAACAGTTATTTTTGTAAAATAAATAATTTTTTTTGTCGAAAAAAGTTATACTTTATTGTATTATATGATAAACCTTTTGCTATAATCATTTTATTTAAATATAAAGGTGTTTATTTTTAAAAATGGTACTTTTTTAAGAGTGCATATAAATATGGCTATTTCGGTTTATATTTGTTCATGTTCAAACAAGCATATATTTTCAATTACACTATCATACATATATAAAGTATAGGTATTATATATGTAATATAGATATTTACAATAAGTTTGTGTTGTTGCTCTATCATGTTACAAATTTTATGTTTTTTATTAGTCCATTTTCATATATTTTATCATTACACAAAGAATTAATGGCATGCATATGAAATATATATATGCAATTATTAAATAAAACTATATAAACTAACACAGAAAAAATGAAAATTAAATACTTGTGATTGACTAATCTAATAGCAGATAAAGATTTTTCTAATATTAACTTACGTATTTTAGCACCAGTCTATATCTAGAATCTAGTACCTAAAATAAAATAAATGCGAATAGCAACATAAAATGGCTTATTTGTTAGTTGATAAATTTAAATATAAGAGATTATATAGAAGGCAAACTCTTTTGGACATATAAATATGATTATATGTTTATGAAACGAAATCATATAGATAGTGATTTAAATAAACCTGATTACTTTAAGAACGAAATATTTAAAGATAGTTTTGATATCTTGTTAACGTAAAATATTTTATAATGTTTCTGAAATGTAAGATTAAATTCTATAGACGAAGTAATACAATGCCCCATATATCTAAACATAAGCCTCTCATACAGAAATTCTATTGAAAGTAACTCTCTCGAATGCAAGTCTCCAGTGTCTGTGAAACAGTTATATAAAATGTGAATATCTAACTCAGCGCTGAATCTTCAATTTACGTTTGAAAGGAACTCACAATACCAGGCTCCTTACATCCTATTGTAATTCTAGTCCCGCTTAGAGTCTTTTCATCCAACAACTCTGAAATATTTACTCTAGTCGTGGAATCCTAAGTCAGAAGTCAGAGCTCGAAATTCTCTGTTTGGAATCATGTAATATAGATTCTCAAAACTGTCAGCCATGGTAACCATAAAAAGAAGCCCAAAAAGATAAAAGACAATACTGTTAACCCAGTACATCTTTTTAAAAATGGGAAAAGTAAGTCTAGAAGTGGATTTTTCATTTCTATTAAAACTGAGTAATTTTCCAAGTTTCAACTATTGCCTTTAGTGTGACGGTTCATAAATAACACGTGCTCTTGTCGACTTAATTAAAATATAGTGCTAGCCATTTCGTGAGGATTATGGCCCTTCTTTGATGGAAGTTATTAGAGGTTTGAAATTTTATTTGTTTTTAACAAACAACAACATTATTTTCATTTTGCTTCCACGTTTCTGAAACTGTTACAAAAAAGACTGTTGGTTCTCTTAATATATTTTAAAATAGTGCACCTGCAATTTCATTTTAAACGGCTTAAAGCACGAAGAAAATGATTTAAGGAACTCTCATTAAATGGAGTCGTTTTGAAAGTCAGTATTTTGTTGAAGTTAAGTTGAAAAACTAAAAAGAGTTTTATTTTTTTAGGGAACAGAACTCTCCTTATTAAGTTTAAGTAGAATAGGGACATTTAATTGGCTTTGGGTGGGATTAATAATGTCAAAATTTAACTTTAATGGAGTAAAAAATTATAATTTTTACTTAAAAGGGTTTAGAAAAAGAGTAAGCTATTTTCTTTAAAACATAGTATTGGTTTTTTTATCGTGTGTTTTTTAGTAAATGTCTTATTAGGGAAATTCCCGATTTGATAATTTTTTACAAAGTGAATAAGTTTAGACAATTCTTCTATAAAATTGCTTATATAAATGAAAATGAATTTAACTAACATAAAAACATTAACTGTTACAATGCGAAACATTTATTAACTGATATTTTCTATTTAATAATTTATTTGTTTATAAGTTATATTTTCCCCACCCCACCCCCCAAAAAAGTTAAAAATTGCCTTTATGTCATAACTAGGAGAAATAAATTCTTAATTAAATACATAACAGTTAGTTTTATTTTAAAATACAACAACTAACATTTTTAAAAATATACAGAAATTATAAGACATTATCAATGCTTTGCAAGAATGATTGAAATTGAGATTCACTGTAAATAAAATTTATATTTAGTTGCAATTACAATTACGGATAATTGTTATACTTTTTCATACTTTTAAACTTTACTTCCTTTTATAATTTGAATTTCGTCAAGTAATTTGTAATTACGACTATTTTTTTTATATCACTTTTGGAAAAATGTACAACTCAAAATTTTTCTTCTAACCTTTATTATAATTTTTTTTTAATTTAGAGTAAATTATTGAAAAAATAAAACAATAAAAAATTATAAAAAAGTTTTCATTGACTTTTTTTGTTAGCATGGCTTATGTTTATAAAAAATAATTTACCATAACTTAACATAATTCCCCGTCTGAATTTGTTAGTGGTCGTTGTAGTATTTGAGCAATTGCATGTCCATAACGTTCCAGAGTTATTAAATTTTGTTAGTAAATTTGATACTTTTTGTAGAAATTCTGCACTTTAGGGTTTCTGTTTCGCCAAGTCTTATTTCCGCGTCAAATGGAATCGTGAAAACCGCAGTATTTTGTAACTTGGGTGGTCATTTTTTTTTCTAGGCGGAGACTTGGTGAATGAAAAAAAATCGCCAAATATACCAGCGGAACCCTAAGGTGCAGAACTCTTGTTCTTGTAGTATTCTGATCAATTGCTTAAAAAATTAATTGGTTTATTGTATTTGGTAAACTCCTATGTGTATTCGACCAGAAAAGTATGTTTACACTTGTTATGTTTATGTTTATGTTATGTTTACTTGTTAAATTAAAAATTCATAAAATGATTTCAGTTTTTTTTAGATTCATGTTTATATAAAATATTTATTTTATCCAAATGTGTGCATGCTACCTGTTGTGTCAAAATTATACATTATATACTAATCTTTTCATTTTTATTTCTTGAAAACACATTTATAATTTTTCTCAACACAACTTTGCAAATAAAATGTCTTGTGATATTCATTGTAGCTGCAACACATCATATAAAATAAAAATTTTAAATTTAATCTAAAATTATTTCTTTTATTATTATATATATTAAATTCAATGAATTTTATGTTATCACACAAAACGAAGCAGTTCAGATTTAAAAAAAACAAACAAATGATTCATTATTTTTTTAATTAAGAATGTACTTAAAGGTTAAAATATGAAAAAAAGCAATAAGTATTACTTATATTTTGTTCATTAGGTTTTTTTATTAAGTCTAGTAAATATAATATTTTAATTAGAAAAATTTAGAACCGAAGAATTATTTTTAAAACACTGAAAATTTTTTAAAATATAAAAAAAACCCATTGATATTTTAAAATAAAAATAATTATTAAGACTTTAATATAAAAAAAAACAAAAAAATATTTTAATATAAAAAAACTATAAATATTTTTTAATAAAAAAAACTATTTAAATGAAAAAAATTATGTTTTTAAGCTAATGATTTTTTTTTCTCAATAACATAATCCTTTCCAAACTTGCGCAAGCATCATCAACAAAATCTCATTTCAAAAAACTAAATCTCCAATATATGTAATGAAAAAAAATATGTTTCTTAAGAATATATGATTTCTGAATAAGCCGTGAGGTTTTTCAGAATAATTTTAAAAAAAATTTATATCTTGAAGGCCATAAAGCCAATCGCATAAAAATTTAGCATCTCACAATGGAACATTTTTTTTTTTTAATTATGGCACTCAATAGGTAATATTTTTTTAAAAATATTTACGGAATTTTTATAAAAATTAGGTTTTTCTTGCATTGGAGAAAACCTTTCATCAGCGTTTTTTTCATAATAATAGTAACAATAATAATTAATCAATAAAATAAAATATAATATCCTTGATTAATTTCATCACTCTAACTCGATTGCACCAAAATTCTTATTTTGCCTAATGGAAAAAGTGCGAGTTAACAGTTAATTTACAATCAATGTTGATTACTTTTTTTTTCAAATCCTACTTAGAGTGTAAATAAATTCCCTTCCAGTTATTTCTAAAGCAAGTATTCACCATGCATTCCCACAAAAAGCTATAACCTTGAACTCAAGGTTGATAGATCTTTTCCTTTCAAGGATGGGTTGACCTTACGTTAGACTTTGAAACGATAATGGGAGAGGGAGAAATGGAAAAGGGAATGGGGAGAATCGGGTGAAGGTTCCAGCTTGTACAGTACAAAGACCCTTAAACGAACTGGCTTTTAAAATGATTTTTTAAATATTTGTTATATAATTTTATTGTGTTGCAGTTGCACAGTGCTGTCTTAGCAAATGCTAATAAATATGATAGCTAAACGTTTGTATATTATTAAATGAATTATAATTCAGTTTCTTCCATGAAACAAGACTGAATCACAACCTATCTGGTCCTAACTTTTTTTCTGGGAATAGATTTTCTGAGATCTAAAGATAATTTCGACAATTAAAAGTGTCCTATTTTTAAGGAGCTTCTGTATAAGTGGTCTTATATAAAAAAATATAAGTTGATTCCCATCGTCTTTACTGCAAAGTCTTTCACAATATTTCATATAAATTATTGTATTTAATTATAAAATACAATTGCGAAATGTATCTGATAACATTAAAAATTATATTACGTAGTAACGGATTTCTATCAAAGACCTCTTGTCAATAATAGTTTTATTATTTTAAAATTATTTCGTACATTTTTTCGGGAATTATTTCGTAATTGTTAAATACAAGCCCTTAATGACCAAGTAATAGGTATTAAAACTCAGGTAAAATTTTAGTGCTTATTTTATCAGCAACAAATTTCTGTGAGCGTTATCGTATTCTCTGTAATAAAGTTAATTTTAAAATAATTCATTCATTAAATATTTTATATGGGACTCCAAGTAACTGATGGTAAAATAGATGTTATTATTTAATTTAAAACAATGTCGTTCTCTGTTACCAGCACAATTTTCCATAAGTATTTTAACATGAAATTATCTCTAATAACCTTGCCAGTTAAAATAAAACAACTTAAACATAAGAAACCAAGCTACAGAAATATTTTTATATTTTTAATACTTTGCGGTAAATCTTAATCCCCTCTCACAAAAAAAATTTATCTTCACATTTTTTTTATAACGAAATATATTAAAAATAATTTCAGCATACATGTAAAAATGCTTTTTTTCCCCATCCAATTAAAGTGTTTTTGAAAGAATCTTACGAAGGAAATAAAAAAAAGCTTTTATATGGTGTTTTTTTTTTAATTGCTCAGAAAAATAAAATATTCGATCAGATTTTTATTATACTTATTTTTTTTAAAGGGAAATTATTTCTACTTTTCGCTAAATGCTTTTCTGAATGACTAGATAAATTCTTTAATTTTTTTTAATAAATTCTTTAATTAATTTTTCTTTCTTTCGATAGGTCTTGACAATTTTAATGCAGATCAGACAAAGATTTAATCCTTAAAAAACCGTATTGATGTGAGTATTTTGTTTATACAATTTTATTTATCGAATAAATTCACAAAAATGGTTTGATATAGCACGGTGCTGTAATAATATAGCTGTAGTTATACAAATATACAATCTAGAGAGCAAGATGTATCTGTCAATAGGCAGACGGCCTTGGCCCATCATGGGGCTGTTGCGCCAATGAAGAAGAAGAGATTAAATGAACAAGTGATCGAGTTCCTTCGGTTCCTTGCGTTGCTGTCACTGTTTGAGAAAAGAGGAGATAGTCAATAGAATGGCTGGAATAGACAATTTGATTGACGGATGACGTTTTTCGGAATTCCAAAAGCACATGCAAGTAGAAATAGTATCATTGTCCATTTACCGGAAGACATTTCTTCCCCAACTGTTTTAGTAAAAGACATCACCCCAATGAAGTAATGTTTATATCATAAAGTAGTTAACAAAATAGTCAATTTCAGGAACATTTTTTGTACTGGAAACAATTAGCAATTTTTGTATTTTACTTAACATGAATATTAACATCACTGCAAAAAATATTACAATTTCTGCCAGCAATTCCAAAAAACTGTTTTTGGCTAACTGCAATTTGTTCTTGTAATGGCAATAATGAATGTCTTTTTAATCGATTTTCTAGGGTTATTGAATGTTAGCATATCCATGTGGCTATTTAGCCAGGTGGATGTTATTGTAATACAGTGACAATTATTTGCTTTATAAAATAATGTAAAATGGAATTTTCTACGCATTTACATATCCAATCAATATAAAAATGTTGAAGTTGACATTTGTTAAGACCACTGGAAGAACATCTGTTAATCAATTCATAGTAAAGAGAAAGATATTCATCAAAATTGCGATACTCTAAAAAAAATTGAGTCATTCACTGTGAACTGTGATTTCAATTTTTATAGGGTATGGCAATTTTGATGAATATCATTTTAGATTTCCTCTCAAATTCCTAGTAAATTGTGCATACTTTAAAATTATGCATACTATTGCATTGTGCATACTAAATTATACTACTGGGGTCTGAAGGGCCGAGTGGCTAGCACTTTGGCGCACGGTACCTCAGGTTTCAGGTTCGAGTCCCGGCGGTGCCATGGTTGTTTGTAGTGGTTCGGAATCCACATTAAGCTGTAGGTCCCAGTCTAACATGGGACCTATAGTTCACATGGGAGCAACAGTCTAACTGTTGGGCGTAGGGCTGACAATCATAGTCCGTAAAAAAAAAAGATGACATCTCATGTTTCGAAATCTGCCAGTAGGCAGACGACCTTGGCCCACCTTGGGGCTGTTGCGCCTATCATGATGATAAAATTATACTACTAGAGCGCTCAAAATAGAGCATATGATTTTTAAGTGTATTGATTTAAGAAACAATAGAAAGTCTTAAGAATTAAAGATTCTTATGCAAGATTCTTCGAGTTCTAAAGAATTATCGACCTATAGTGTCATTTGTAGGGACAAAACTGTCTTTACAATCTTCTTTTAAACTGGTAAATCATAGTCAACATTAATTAGGTGAACTTTTATATTTATTTTCTTTGTACGTTACGACATAATACTGTATTACCTTTCTATTAGTATTTTTATTGCTTATTTCCTATCTATTTTTTTCTATGTTTACATTTATCTGTTTTCAATTATTTTATTTCTCCTTTTTATATTTTTATTAATTTTTTTCAACCTTCCATTTGCCTCCATATATTTTTGAATTATATTCAAAATTTTTGTAAATATCCATATATTTTGTATGTGTCGTGTTAAAATTATGGGATTGCATGTGGTTAATTTATGAATTGTGGCATCACAAAAGTGCTTAAAACTATAATAATAATTAATAATTTAATTATTATTATCGTTAATAATTTCAGTTCAATAATAAGAATATCTCTACAGGTAATTAATTGCAATTAGTGATCTGAACATTTTGTATATTTAATTTATTTAACAATCATGCATTATTATTTTTTTTATTTTTCTGGAAACATTTTTTTTATTTTATGTATTCACATTATTTTCATTAAAATTATATTCCACATCTTTTAAAATTTAAAAATGACGTGATAATGTTTTAATTTCTTAAAAACAATTATTTACAATGTGCTTTATAATAATTATTTTGCTAACTCTAGGGAGATATTCGTGAAAGTACAAAAAGCAATCTTTTTTTCCTAATTACCTTTAGTTTAAAATCACATAAGATAAAAAATACAAAAAAAAAAAAATAATAATAATAATAATAATTTATCTTAAATTCCTAGAAAATAGATAACAAAAAAAAAGAATGAAAATAATGAATACTCTTTAAAAATAAAATACTGCTCACATTAACAATTGAATTGAGAAATATTTTTACCTTACCAGAGATATACGTATATATTAATTAATGATAAGAAATAAAACAGATACATCTGAAATGTCATTTTTAGCTCGACTGGGGGCAATTCATTTGTTCTTTTTGTTCATTACAAAACAATAGTTTCCTGGGATGTACATTTTTTTTTCCTTTTACTTATTTCTTTTATTATAAAAGAAATAATCGTATTGTTAAAGAAAGGTACAGTTTTTACAGAAACTATTCATTACATTTCTATATTATTAATTTTTTTAAAAATGTTTTTTCGATGTGAACTAATGATTCTGTTCACGATTTTTGTTTTTATTTCCCAATTAAATAAGCTTGATTATTAAAAAAACGACGTAAAATGATGCATTAAAAAGAGTTATTTTTCTATTATTGTTAAATAGTATTTAAAAAGTTTATTTTATATTGAAACATTTTACTAATTTAATTTTTTACATTATGTTATTATAGATTATTGCTTGTTATTACTGCTTGTAAAAAGATTATTTGTTGTTAGAGTTGTATTTAACAAATCATTAATAAAAGGAATAAACAATTATTTTAATATTAATGTAAATGAAATTCATAACTATAATAAAAATAAAAATTAAATGTAGTACAGTTTTTTCTGGAAAACTGAGTAACTTATGTGATATTTCGCATATATATTTTTTTTTATTTGTTTCACTGCAAATTTTTAATATGCTTTTCTCTAAATGTGCAGATATTCTTTATGGAATTTCTGTACTATTTTTTTCTCCGGTTGACACTCTGAATGGAGTGATATGTTTTATTTATGTTGATAGTAGATAGAGACTGATCACAGATAGCCCAATACGCCCATGACGACGAATATATTATTATATTTTAGAACTCAAAGAAGTAAAGTTTTTTCGTAAGCAGAGAGTAAACACAAGAACGATTCCTTGATTGCTAAGATAGATGTTAAAGATTCAAATAATGAAAAAAGTGCTTCAAGTCAGAAGTCAAAGCAGCATTATATCTTATCATTCAATAAATATTGCAACAACTAGATTTTTCTTTTAAATTTGTGAGACAACAATGCAAAATTTAAAGTTTATACATAAAAACAAATAAATATAAATCCATTGTTTCACTATTAAATGATGCTATATATATATATTACTATTTGAAGAATAATTTCGTTTAAAATTATGTTAATCCTTTCATTTATTTCATTAAAACTGATTTATTTTTAGAATATATTGTGATTGGAAGATCTACTTAGTCCAAGTTTTCAATAATACGAGTTAGTGGCAGTTATATTAATTAATTTATATTATATTTAATAAATATTACTATTTAATTAATTTCGATTACAAGGTTTCATCAGTGCAAAGAAATGGTGAATTAAAAAAAAATAACTAAAACATTTATCTAAAATAATGTATATGCCAGAATTTTTTTTAATTATTCAGCACAGATTTTTTAAAATACAAATTTTTATTTTGTTTTAAAAAATATATAAAAATTTTGGACCATACAAATTTTCATGAGTTTATGAAAATTATTATAGTTTGAAGTATTTTGCGTTCTTATATATCACCAACGGCCATCATTCTCAAACTTTGAAAAAATGAGAAACATTAAAAAAATAAAAAAACATTTTGAAGGGCGGAAAACTTACTATCATGACTTCCAAAGTTATTTATAATCCTTCTTTAATTTGTTATTGATTCATAACGTTACATTTAAAGACAATCTTTTGTTGATTCTTTTTTCTTATAACATATCATACAAGAGAGTGATTGTTATAATATACAATTTACTAAATATTGCTGGCCAAAATTAATAATTTTTAATATTTAATAGTCACGTTAAAGGAAAATTACTAAGTTAGCATTTATCCCAACGTTCGTATTCGACATTTAAATAATTTATATATTTAAATCTATAAATTAAATTAATGTTAGCTATTGTTAAATTTCATTAGGAAAATTATAATTTTTTTGTAAATAAACAATAATTTTTTTTTGTAAACATACATTATACATATTTAAATTTTGAGTAAAACACTTTCTATTTATATAATGCTAAGACAATATTAACTGAATAAATTAAAATTATTATGATATTTAATAAAAAAAGAACTTTCTCTTATTAAGTTGGAATAAAAAGACATAAAAATTTTGAGTACCCCTGAGATTAAGTACATTTATATGAGGTTGTAGAAAAGTAAATATTTTAGTTGAAAACGAGTTCAAGTTTATAAATAAGTAAATCTTATTTCTGTTAAAATATATTATTTATAGAGGGAATTTTATATCTCTGATTCTCGTGAGAAAACAATAAAAGAAGTAAAACAAACTATTTTCCAACACCTATTTAATGCAAAATTCAAATTTCGAATAACACTGATAAATAATTCTGTCATTTTTATTTAAGTAACTAAAAGAGATTATAGAATATAGCTATGAACATATGAATAAAATGTCTCTATATATGATAGCACATACGGCATATGAAAATAAAAATCCTGTAAAAAAAAGTAGCATAATCCTTATGCAAATAACCGAAACATTTTAAGAAACAATGATAACTAACTCAGACTCTCTTTTATATTGGACAGTTTCTAATTCGCTAAAAAAAAGTAAATATATATCAATGAACAGATGGAAAAACTATTTCAACATATCATATATAAAAATGAGATAGTAAATGATAAAAATTGGGCTGCAACGTAGATCAGCTTCCTAGTGGTGCACCCCGGAAACGCTTCTAGCGACTAAGTGATCTACAATTTTTGTATGCAACCTCCCTACTCTTCGTTCATGAACCTTGAGATTCTCGTACAGCCCTTAAAAAAATTGGCGGAGGGCAAGCCCTTCTCTTATTCCCGATAAACCAAGACACAAAGCAGTGGCGGCCTTTCGCCTATTTACAGAACAACCTATTACCTTCCCGCCTATCTGCATAGCATAAGAATTTCAACCGATCCTATTTGCCCACTGTTGTGATTCTGGAGAAGTAATAGACAGGGACCATCTACTCCGATGTGGGGCTCTTCGTAGACCAGCAGAGGAGTCGAATATTGGAAAGCAAGATCGTTCATTAGGCTATAACTCTAGTCTTCTTTTTGCTCTTAGTTCTTGATAGTGATATTGTTCTTATTTACTGATAATCATATTGTTTTTATTTATTGATAGTCCTATTGTTCTTAGTTCTTGATAATCCTATTATTTTAGTTCTTGATAATCTTAAAATAATAGGACTATCAAGAACTAAGAACAATAGGACTATCAATAACTAAAAACAATATGATTATCAATAAATAAGAACAATATCACTATCAAGAACTAAGAGCAGTAACTTGATAGTCCTATTATTTTAGTTTTTGATAATCTTAAAATAATAGGACTATCAAGAACTAAGAACAATAGATAGTTATTATAAGAACAACAACTATTTCTTAGTTCTTGATACTCCTATTCTTCTTAGTTCTTGATAGTCCTGTTGTTCTTAGTTCTTTATAGCCATATTCTTCTTAGTTCTTGATAGTCATATTCTTCTTAGTTCTTGATAGGCCTTAGTGCTGTTGTTCTATGTAACGTTTTGCCTAGCCATTGGAAATAAAATGATAAAAATTTGAAATAAAACTGAATTCCAAAAGAATGAAATTTCCAAAAACTATTTCTATACCTTAAAGAGATATTTTATTGTTTCCGAAAAGTGTGAAAGATATTGCAATATTTTCAAATATAAGTCTTCAGTCCAAAATATCAAATAATGCAATGCACAAAACATATGTCTCATACTGCGAATTCTATTCCAAATTAAACCTTAGAATACAGGTATCCAGTAGCTGCGAAAAAGTAGAATAAAATGTGAATGTCAAACAGACAGAGAAGTGCTGTGACATCAATTTATGTTTGAATATAACATGCTCTGCTAGGTCCATTACCTACCACTGTATTTCTAGATCCCAGTTCAAGTTTTTTTTATCCAACATCTCTTAAATATTTATTCTAGACGTAGATTCATAAGTTAAAAGCAAGAGTTTGAAATTTACTAGAGATGCTGTAATTTAGAGTTTTGAAAATGTCAGCATTAGATTCCAGGTAAAAAAGAAAAGCAAAAGAGAGCATTGTTACCACAATATATCATTTTAAAGATGTGCAAAAACAACCTAGAGGTGGATTTTTCATTTCTATTAAAACTGAGTATTTTTCCGTGTTCAGCTTATTACTTTCAGAATGAGGTTCATAAATATCATATGTCCTCTTTGAGTTAATTAAAATATAAGAGTTTTCATTAAGGATATAAGAGTTTTAATATTCTTTACATTTCCGAAATAGTTATAAAAATTATGCCAGGGCTTCAAAATATGTTTTTAAATATTGCGCATGAAATTTAGTTTTAAAATTCTTTCACTTTTAAAGATGTTTAAGTAAATATGAAATGTAAAATAGATGTATTTTGTATAAAAAAATTTTCAAGGTGTTTCAAGATCTTAAACTAAATTAACAATCAGAAGGTGTTTTTAATTAAAAAAATAAGGTATTAAATTTGAATTAAAAACATTTTTATTTTTTTACAGATTAAAATTTCATTTACTAAATCTATTATCCTAAATTGATTATTTTTTTTTAAAGAAATATAAAAAAATTGAAATTATTTTCATCTTTTGAAATTAAATAAGTAATACGGAAAAATTTACAATAGACGTTTATAAAAAAACAAATTTTTTTTCATAAATTGTTAAAGGCACAAAAATTTCCTATCCTGGTCTAGCTTTTCAAGACGACTCGTCATTATAGATACCCCAGCTATAATTCACTTGGCTTAATTCAAGTAGAATTCAGTTCTTTATATTTTTCGCTCTATTAAAAGAGATATATTGTTTTAATTCTGTTTTCTGACCAAAATATTTTTTTGAAAAAAAAATGCATTTAATAATATATTTTTGATAAATTTGTTTTATTTTGGAGGTTTTCTTTAAAAAATTAAATATAAATGCTTACAAATTGCATATAACTAATAATAATATAATAACGCATATAATTACATAACTAATTTTCTATTAGTTATTAGCTATTAGTTATTAACTAGTTATTTTTAAAGGAAATAATTCCTGCAAATACTTATGATTTTATTGAATTGATATTAGAAAAATTCAAATGCCAAATTCCACAGAAATTTGCTTAACTGGTTTTGTTAAAACTATTTGTAATTTATTTAATGATATGATTTAACTGATGTAAGACAAGAAAAACATTAGTAATTTTCATATTAAAAATGTCTTTGTATTTTGTTCTATTTTCAATAAAACAAAAATAAATTTTATAACATAATAAATTCAGTACGTAAATTAACTGAATATTTTTTTTACTCTTTTATTCATTAAAAAAGTGTTTTAATTGAAAAACATTATTAAATGATAAAAATACATCTTAAAAGAGTTTATTTAAATAATAATAATTATATATATTTATATTGTGTTATCACTGCCATACCATTTAGTGCCAGTTTTTAATGACAACCTCTTATGATTAAGTGAACGCTAAATGGTTAAAAACCATTGTCAGACAACCCAGTAAAATTATGTTATTGTTTGTAGACATCTTATTTTTTTTTAAATAATGACGGAAAACATGAATACATTTAATAATTTACGAAACTTTAATTCAAGGCAGCTGGTTAAACATTAGTTTTTGAAATATGTAACGTTAAAGTTTACACCCGTTACACTCCAATATAACATGTTGGGGCGTAACGGGTGTAAAAAGAGTGAATTTTTCTTTTTTGCACCGCTAATTTATTGGCAAATGTAAAGGTTTATGTTTTATTATTATTTGCAAGATTGTGATCTAAGAATTTTTTTATTTCAATTAAAACTTAATGTGATTTAGACAAACGTCTTTCTTTAACAAAAATAAAACGATTTTTAAGGAAAAATTCTTAATTTCTGCTTATTCTAAAATAAATTTTTAATTTTTGCTTACTTTAAAATAAAGCGTAAAATTCAGTTTTTTTGCCATTTGTAAATCTCTCAAATCTTTTTTCATTTTATAACTTTTTAAAATTGCTTATTTCAGATTACATTTAATTATTAGTTTTTTAGATTAGATTTAATTATTTGTTTAATATAACTGATACTCTAGTTTATTCGACCTTATTATTATTTTACAAAAAAATATTTTAATTAAAGTACTATTAATTTGATTTAACAACTGAAATATATTAAAAAAATACGAAAGAAATTTTTTGTTCTGTGAAGAAGAGACTAAACTTTAAGCACGTTTTCTTATATGATTTCAAAATTACCCAATTTGTTTTAAACTCATGGTAATTTACTCTTCTGCATAAATTTCTATGTGAATATTTACATCCAGATTTCCATAAGTTATTTCTAGAAGTATTCCCAAAAGGCAATGTCCTCTCCATGTCCTGCCCGTGTTGTACACTAGTGTATCACGAACCATTCCACTTTGCATTTAAACATCGAAAAACGTGTCGAAAATGGGTAATTGAATTTCGTCGCCATATACAAATCCATTCCAATGGCTTTCAACATATACTTTGGCAAGATTGCGTCAGTCCGCTTTTCAATTTCTCTTACACCAATGCATGTAAAGATTTTGGCGCGCAATTCACTTCCGAAAATAGCCTTTTCATCATCCAAATCACAATGAAGCCTTCGTGAAATATTACAGAAGAAATGATGAATAAAATATCTATTCATGTTATTCAAAACCAAATCTGGTCTGTTGCAAAATATGCGAAAGCAGAATTGATTTCTTGTTTTACTGTTCAGCCAGAGTTTAATAAACATTGAATTTACTCAGCATATCCAAATTGGTTTTATAATTTCACTATCTGTACAAAACTTGAATTGGTTTGAAAATATTTTAATTTTTTTTTTATATTTAACATATTTTACATTTTGTACATACGAAACGATCACTTAAAAACAACAATTGTTGATGTAGTGGCTCCCAAATAAATATACATGTAAAAATTTTTGAAAAAACGCTTTTGATAGTAATTAAATTTTTAAAAAATCTTTCAGTTTTTTACATTTTTATCATTTTATTCTGAATAAAACTATGCATATAATTTTTATAAATATAGATTCGTTGCTTTTTTTGGCATATTTTTTTAACAAAAATTAAACGATTTTTTTTAAGGAAAAAGTAAATCTTTGATTAAAGTATTTATATTCAAAGCGATGAACTTGCGTGCTAGCCATTTTTAATGCTCAAATTTCAATGATATGAAACTTCAACGACAAAAAATATGTTTCCTCTAAAATAAAATTGAAATTTAGATCTCTGTCCATTGTAAATTTTACAAGACTTGTGTAGTTCATTTTAACGTTAGTAAATAGTTTATTTTTTCATCTACGTATTATATAACTTTATACCATAGTTTGTTGGAATTTATTATTATTTTACAAAATTATTTAAATTATAGCACTATTAATTTTAATTAATCATGAAAATAAACTTAGAAATTATAAAAGAAGTTTTTCCTTCTATATGATTCCAAAACTACCCAATGTTTTTCAACTCATGGTAATTTAACCTTTTGTACGATTTTCCAGATGGTTAGTAGGTATTATGCGTATTTTGGTATTATTTCCAGGTATTTAGCATCTAGATTTCCATAAGTTACACCCAAAAGTCTTCCCAAAGGCAATATTCTTTTGTTTATTACTTGTCGGTGAGCTGTCCTGTGTTATACACTAATGGATTACGAATTTACCAATATACAGTAAAAAGATATTAGTTTATTTGAATTCAGAAATATTAAGGAAGGCAGTAGAAGAGGTTTTCCATTTTCAATGGAATATGTATTCAGAAATGGCACGTGTTAGAGATTACACATAAAATATAACATCATACATACGATTATGGTTCCAACTCAATGGGGGCCCCAGCAGAAATGACATAAATTTTCACGATATTACCTATTGGCCACATTGTATCGGACTCCTAAGAGAAGACCTGTTCTTTGGCCATTATGATCATCAGATTTGGTATGTATGAATTATCAGATGGGGCTTGATGGCCGAGTGACTAGCGCTGTGGAGCTCGGTACCACAGGTTTCGGGTTCGAATCCCGGTCGTGCAATGAATGCTTGTAGTAATTCGGAATCCACTTTAAGCCGTAGGTCAAGGTCTCATATGACCGTATAGTGTTACAGAGCGTAATCAGACTTCTCATTCACATAATTCCTCAGCTCTAGGCACAATGATGTGGTGTGGAGTAGTAGTAGTAGTAGGCATGATATAAGACAGCATATTGAGTGTGCTGAAAACGTAGAGTGTCAGTTGCTACTGGACATATACCTGTTACTTTTGTTAATATACTCTAATCTATGTCCATGGCTGTGAATCTTGAAATATGGTTTGTGGTTCCTCTTTTAAACACCTATTGTAAAATATTTAGTAATAATATTGGTTTCTTGTGACTTTATTTCTCACTTACATTTTGTTCTTATATTCCTTGCATGCTAGCATTTACACTTGCGCAATTTTCATACTGTAACCGTGCTTCCTTCTACACATTCAAGAGCGACTTCTGTGGCGTTCAGGAGAAATGATCAATAGGATTTGAGACGCTTACCCGAAAGGAAGTATAGCGCAAATGCCGCTGCCGCTGAGAAACGTTTAGTTTACAGTCTTTCACCCCGAGAGAAAATATATTTAGCACAACCCTACTTATAGACGCTCACTCGAAGAGGAAGTATTTTTCGCGCAACCCGCGCTTACCTGAATATCGCGTTTTCGGCTTAGATGTTGAATCCTTCCCCAAATCCATAATTACATGTCTTTAAATGTGTTACATATCGTCTATCTTTAAATTGTATATGTAAGCGGTGTTTGTGCGTGTGTAAATAGAGCTGTGTGCTCTCAAACGTGTGTCTCAAGTTACAACTCAACCACACACAGTTGCAATTCAGCTGAACAACATACATAAATTTCCTTATAAAATCTAATTTCTGTCTCCTGCACCTGCTTTTACATTGTGACCAGAATTTTTTAAGACACTGTGAATATTTGCCTAATATTGCATAATCACAAATTTATATAAATGTCGCAATAATATTTTATAGTTACCAACATTTTATTGCGACATTTATATAAATTTGTGATTATGTAATATAAGGCAAATATTCACAGTATAATACTAATTTATGCTTAAATTATTTTATCATATGAAACAAAAGGCTTAAGGCCATTCATTCCATATTCTTAGTAATTGTTGTTGAACATTATACAAATTTCCAGTTTAAAAGCAATTTCATATTTTTTACCAGCATAAATTAGATCCTAAAAAGCTTGCATCTAATCGACCCTGTCTGGAGTGTTTAAAGACCCATGTTAAGTACTTCAGCAGTAAAATAAAAAAAAAAAAATAAGAAATGAAAAAAATTATAGACACATTATCATACTTTTTAATACGTTGTGGAAAACCTTAATCCACCACAAAAAGTAAAACTTCCACATTTCTTTTAAAGAACAGAGTGTTTGTAAAAGACTTTGAACATAAGTATAAAAAAATACTTTCTTTTTATTTCTTCATCCAATTAAAGTGAAAGAATCTAACTTAGGAAATAAAAAACATATTTTTTTTTCTGAGTTTGCTAAGGAAATTTAAATATTCGAACAGAGAGTTTTTACTTTAATTTCTGAAAGGAGATTGCTCTTGGCTTTCTTTAAATGCATTTTCTGAATGATTAGATAAAATTCTTTAAAAATAACTTTAATTAAATTTTTCTCTTTATCTGTACAATTTGGCAATTTTAATGCAACCTTCAGACACATATTTCATTTTCTTAAAAAGGCTTTATCGATGTGAAGATTTTATTTCTACATTTTCATTGGAGGAATTAAAGTTAACCCAGAAAGAAATATTTAGAAATTATTTTGGCTCTGATGGGGCCTGATGGCTGAACTACTAGCTCTCTAGCGCTCAGTGTCACAGGTTTCGTGTTCGAATCCTGGAAGTGCCATGGAAATTTGCAATGGTTAGGAATCCACTTTAAACCGTAGGTCCTGGTCTAGTATGACTGCTAATACTACACCCCACCACATCACTGTGCCTAGAGTTGAGTTGCTCCTATACAGTTTGAGAATGATGTGGGTGACAAGTCTTATTGATCTCCCTGACGCTCTCATAGTCATATGAGACCAGGACCTACGGCTTAAAGTGGATTTCGAACCACTACAAACATCCATGACACTGCCGGGAATCGAATCTCAAACCTGTGGCATCGAGCTCCAGAGCGCTAGATACTCGGCCATTTAGGTGTTTGTCTAGTACGACTGTAGAGTGTTGGGCATAGCGCTGACGAACATAACATGTAAAAGGAGTATGCTGTCTCGAAATCTGGCTGAAGGCATTGGCCCACGGGTTGTTGCGTCAATCAAGAAGATTACTACATTTGCTACAGCCATGGCTGTAAATCTTGCATTATGGTTTGTGGTTCTTCTTTCTAGCACCTACTGTAAAATGTGTTAGTCCAAATGTTGGTTTCTTTTGACTTTATATGTATTTCACACTAACCATTTACGTTCATATGTTCCTTGCTTGCTAGCATTTACACATACACTATTTCCATACATATATTCCTTTAAGAAATCAGATTTTGGTCTCCTGCACCTGTTTTTACATTGTGGCCAGAATTTTTAGAGACACTGCGAATATTTGCATAATAGTGCATAACCATGAATTTATATAAATGTCACAATAAATTTTTATTAGCCATGCTAATTTATGCTTAACCCTAAAATTTATATAATTTATAGTGTTATATAATTTAATTTAATAATTATAATTTATATAATTAAATATTTATGATTACCCTAAAACTCTACGCAAGAGAAGTAAGTAAGACTCTCTTAAAGTATCCATGCTAGATTATGCTTAAAGTATTTCCTCATATTATGAAATTAAAAGGCTTAAGGTCTTTCTATTGTTGAACATTGCATAGATGTCAAGTTTAAAAGCAATTTCATATTTTTTACCGGCATAAATTAGATCCTATAAAACTTCCATCTAATCGACCCTGTCTGGAGTTTTTAAAGGCCCATGTTAAGTACTTCAATAGTAAAATATAAAAAAAAATAAGAATTGAAAAAAATTATAGAAACATTATTATACTTTTTAATACGTTGTGGAAAATCTTAATCCACCACAAAAATAAAACTTCCAAATTTTTTTTTTAAAGACAGAGTATTTGTAAAAGACTTTGAGAATAAGTAAGAAAAGGTACTTTCATTTTATTTCTTCATCCAATTAAAGTGAAAGAATCTAAAGTAGGAAATAAAAAACATTTTTTTTTTCTGAATTTGCTAAGGAAATTTAAATATTCGAAGAGAGAGTTTTTACTTTATTTTCTGAAAGGAGATTGCTCCTGGTTTTCTTTAAATGCATTTTCTGAGTGATTAGATAAAATTCTTTAAAAATAACATTAATTATTTTTTTCTTTTTATCTGTACAATTTGACAATTTTAATGTAACCTTCAGACAAATATTTCATTTTCTTAAAAAGGCTTTATCGATGTGAAGATTTTATTTCTACACTTTCATTGGAGGAATTAAAGTTAACCCAGAAAGAAATATTTAGAAATTATTTTGGCTATGATGGGGCCTGATGGCTGAACTACTAGCTCTCTAGCGCTCAGTGTCACAGGTTTCGTGTTCGAATCCTGGAGGTGCCATGGAAATTTGCAATGGTTAGGAATCCACTTTAAACCGTAGGTCCTGGTCTAGTATGACTGCTAATACTACACCCCACCACATCACTGTGCCTAGAGTTGAGTTGCTCCTATACAGTTTGAGAATGATGTGGGTGACAAGTCTGATTGATCTCCCTGACGCTCTCATAGTCATATGAGACCAGGACCTACGGCTTAAAGTGGATTTCGAACCACTACAAACATCCATGACACTGCCGGGAATCGAATCTCAAACCTGTGGCATCGAGCTCCAGAGCGCTAGATACTCGGCCATTCAGGTGTTTGTCTAGTACGACTGTAGAGTGTTGGGCATAGCGCTGACGAACATAACATGTAAAAGGAGTATGCTGTCTCGAAATCTGGCTGAAGGCATTGGCCCACGGGTTGTTGCGTCAATCAAGAAGATTACTACATTTGTTACAGCCATGGCTGTAAATCTTGCATTATGGTTTGTGGTTCTTCTTTCTAGCACCTACTGTAAAATGTGTTAGTCCAAATGTTGGTTTCTTTTGACTTTATATGTATTTCACACTTACCATTTACGTTCATATGTTCCTTGCTTGCTAGCATTTACACATACACTATTTCCATACATATATTCCTTTAAGAAATCTGATTTTGGTCTCCTGCACCTGTTTTTACATTGTGGCCAGAATTTTTAGAGACACTGCGAATATTTGCATAATATTGCATAACCATGAATTTATATAAATGTCACAATAAATTTTTATTAGCCATGCTAATTTATGCTTAACCCTAAAATTTATATAATTTATAGTGTTATATAATTTACTTTAATAATTATAATTTATATAATTTAATATTTATGATTACCCTAAAATTTTAGGTATCCATGCTTAATAAGGCTTAAAGTATTTCATCATATTATAAAATAAAAAGGCTTAAGGCCATTCTGTTGTTGAACATTTTATATATTTCCAGTTTAAAAGCAATTTCATATTGTTTACCGGCGTAAATTAGCTCCTATAAAGCTTCCATCTAATCGACCCCGTCTGGGGTATTTAAAGACCCATGTTAAGTACTTCAATCGTAAAATATAAAAAAAAATAAGAATTGAAAAAAATTATAGAAACATTATCATATTTTTTAATACATTGTGGAAAATCTTAATCCACCACAAAAATAAAACGTCCACATTTTTTTTTAAAAGACGGAGTATTTGTAAAAGACTTTGAGCAGAAGTATAAAAAAGTACTTTCCTTTTATTTCTTCATCCAATTAAAGTGAAAGAATCTAAAGTAGGAAATAAAAAACATATTTTTTTGACTAAGTTTGCTAAGAAAATTTAAATATTCCAACAGAGAGTTTTTACTTTATTTTCTGACAGGAGATTGCTCCTGGCTTTCTTTAAATGCATTTTCTGAGTGATTAGATAAAATTCTTTAAAAATAACTTTAATTAATTCTTTCTCTTTATATGTATAATATGGCAATTTCAATTCAACCTTCAGACAAATAGTTTATTTTCTTAAAAAGCTTTATCGACGTGAAGATTTTTTTTGAAGACGACGTGAAGATTGGAAGAATTAAAGTTAACCCAAATAAAAGAAAAAACAAAAGAAAATATAGTTAGAAATTGTATTGCTATGATAGAGCCTGTTGGCCGAGTGACTAGGGCTCTGGCGTACAGTGCCACAAGTTTCGACTTCGAGTCCCGGCGATGCCATGGATATTTGTAGTAGTTCGGAATTTACTTTAAATCATTGGTCCCGGTTTAGTATGACTACTACTACTACACTAAACCACACCATATCACTGAGCTGAGTTGGGAATGATGTGGGGAAGAAGTGTGATTGATCTACCTGAAGTTCTCACAGTCATATGAAACCAGGACCTACGGCTTAAAATGGACTACTTCTAAACCACACCACATCACTGTGCCTAGAGCTGAGTTACCTCTATACAGTTTAGAAATGATGTGGGTGAGAAGTCTGATTCATCTCCCTGATGCTCTTATAGTCATATGAAACTGAGACTTAGGCTTAAAGTGGATTCCGAACCATACAAACATCCACGGCACCGGCGTGACTCGAAACCGAAACCTGTGGCATCGAGCTCCAGAGCACTAGACACTCAGCCATTCAGGCCCTTGTTTAATATGATTGTAGAACGTTAGACATAGGGTTGACAAGCATACCATGCAAAAAGAATATCCTGTCCCGCAATTTGGCTGTAAGCATTGGCCCACCAATGGGTTGTTGCGTCAATATCGAAGATTAATACATTTGCTACAGCCATGGCTGTGAATCTTGCATTATGGTTTGTGGTTCCTCTTTCAAGAACCTATAGTAAAAAGTTTAATCATAATGGTGGTTTATTTTGACTTTATATGTATTTCACACTTATCAATTACGTTCATATATTCCTCGCTTGCTAGCATTTACACGTGCACCATTTCCATACATATATTCCTTAAAGAAATCTGATTTCGGTCTCCTGCTCCTGCTTTTACACTGTGGCCAGAATTTCTAGAGACACTGTAAATATTTGCATAATATTGCATAACCATAAATTTATATAAATGTCCCAATAAAATTTTATTAACCAGGCTAATTTATGCTTAACACTAAAATTTTTATATTTTATACTTTTATATAATTTAATTTAATAATTATAATTTATATAATTTAATATTTATGATTACTCAGATGGGGCCTGATGGCCGAGTGGCTAGCGCTCTGAAGCCGATACCACAGGTATCGAGTTCAAATCCCGGCGTTGCCATGGGTGTTTGTAGTGCTTCGGAATCCATTTTAAACCGTAGGTCCTGGTCCTAATAGGATCGTAGAGTATTGTGGGGGCATTGTTATTCCGCGTCCATGGCTTATCTTCAAGTTACACGCTTCCCCTGGGTAGTGCAAAATGAATAATGTCGGTGCAGCTCTTACGGCATAAAAATATCACGGTCTATTTGCCAGCTGTAATAGAAAAAAAATGATTACCCTAAGATTCTACGTATCTATGCTAAATTATGCTTAAAGTATTTCATCCTATTATGAAATAAAAAGGCTTAAGGCCATTCTGTTGTTGAACATTTTATATATTTCCAGTTTAAAAGCAATTTCATATTGTTTACCGGCGTAAATTAGCTCCTATAAAGCTTCCATCTAATCGACCCTGTCTGGAGTGTTTAAAGACCCATGTTAAGTACTTCAACAGTAAAATATTAAAAAAAATAAGAAATGGAAAAAAAAATTATAGAAACATTATCATACTTTTTAATACATTGTGGAAAATCTCAATCCACCACAAAAATAAAACTTCCACATTTTTTTTTAAAAAGACAGAGTATTTGTAAAAGACTTTGAGCATACGTAAAAAAAAGTGCTTTCCTTTTATTTTTTCATCCAATTAAAGTGAAAGAATCTAAAGTAGGAAATAAAAAACATATTTTTTTTTACTAAGTTTGCTAAGGAAATTTAAATATTCGAACAGAGAGTTTTTACTTTATTTTCTGAAAGGAGATTGCTCCTGGCTTTCTTTAAATGCATTTTCTGAGTGATTAGATAAAATTCTTTCAAAATAAATTTAATTAAATTTTTCTTTTAATCTGTACAATTTGGCAATTTTAATGCAACCTTCAGACAAATAGTTTATTTTCTTAAAAAGCTTTATCGGTGTAACGATTTTATTCCTACATTTTTATTGGAAGAATTAAAATTAACTCAGCAGAATTTTTAAGAAATTCTATTGCCGTGATGGAGCTTGATGGTCGAGTGTCTGGCGCTCGGTGCTACAGGTTTCGACTTCGAGTTCCGGAGATGTCATGGATATTTGTAGTAGTTCGGAATCCACTTTAAACCGTAGGTCCTGATCTAGTGTGACTATCGCCACTACACCACACCACATCACATCACTGTGCCCTGAGCTGAGTTATCTCTATACAGTTTAGAAATGATGTGAGTGAGAAGTCTGATTGATCTCCCTGACGCTCTTACAGTCATATGAGACTCGGACCTAGACTTTAAAGTGGTACATACAAACATCCATGGCACCACTGGGACTCGAACCCGAAACCTGTGGCATTGAGCTCCAGAGCGATAGACACTCGGCCATTCAGTCCCTTGTCTAGTATGAATGTAGGATGTTGGGCATAGGGCTGACAAAATTACTCTGTAAAAAAGGATATCCTGTTTTGAAATCTGGGAGGCCTTGCCTACCATGAAGTTGTTGAGTCAATCAAGAAGATTACTACACTCCTCCGCCACAATGTGGTCTAATGTTAATTTAAATAAGCTATAGTTAAAGAGAACAATGGTAAATTTCTGATAGTGATGTGATTACAATCACTGCTCTGAAAAATATATAGTTAGAGTTGAATAATCAGAAAACTTATTAAGAGTTTTTCTGCCATAGCTGTACATGGTAGAAAAAACATGGTACTGTTTTTCTGTACAGGTACAGGTATTTTTTTTTAATACTGTATCAGGTACTGTTTTTCTGTGCATGGTAGAAAAAAGTAAAGTTATTATAATAGACCATTTTATTTTTAAACATTTGCAGGCATTTATGTTATAAATTGCTCATGGTATAGAGCAAGGGAAATCTCGAATGTGTATCGCAAATTAGTCTAACGAGTGTGTGTTCATTATCATCATTGGTGCAACAACCTCATGGCGGGCCAAAGCCGTCTGCATACTGGCAGATTTCGAGACAAGATATGTTTTCTTTTTACGGGGTATGGTTATCAGACATACACCCAACGCTCTACAGTCATATGAGATCGGGACCTATGGTTTAAAGTGGATTCCAAACCACTACAAACATTCATATCCCCTCAAAATTTGGTTTGGTTTGTCACTCTACGGTCATCTTGTGAACACTAGGGCTAAACAGATCGAGACCTACAGTTTAAAGGGGATTCCGAACCACTCACACACATCACATCCATGTCCCCATCAGGATTCGAACTACAAGGCTGTAGTACCAGGCTGTGCCTTGGCCCCCTAGGCCGCGATGAAGCCGGTACTCGAACCCGAATCCTACACCGAGCGCCAGACGCGTGTTGACCTACATTATTGGGCATACAAAATTCATTTTTCTAAAGATTGAGTTTCAAATAATTAAATGATTTTATTTACTTAAAAAGAGTTTTGGAATAAATTTTCACATTGTATTATGAGTTACTGATATTTTTTATGTGTTTTTCTGCTGATAATGTTTTTTGTGCTAATACCACACAGATCTATGATATAGTTACAGCCATCTCTTAGTTCTCAAAATAATTATTCATATTATAATTTGTAACATAATTATTATTTTGAAAAATATAGCAACTTAATGTAACCTGTAGCTTAATGTAACTTCCTGTAAAGAGTACCAGGAATTCGGTACTCTTAATAAATTTCAAATAATACAATTGTTTTTATTTATAAAAAAAGAATTTTGGAATAAATTTAAACATCGTAATAAGAATTATTAGTATTTTTTAAATGTGTTTTTGTGCTGGTACCCACCGATCTAAGAAATTTTGAAACTAATTCAAGCCATTTCTTAGTTCCCAAAATAGTGATCCATGTTATAATTTGTAACATAATTATTAATTTGAAAAATATAGTAACTTAATGTAATGAATATCAGGTTAAATGAATATCATAATGAATATTCGGTTTCTGAGAGTGTGTTGGAGTACCTTATCTGGCACGCAAAATTCATTTTTCTAAAGATTACATTTCTAAAAATTCAATTGTTTTTACTTACTTTTTTTGCTGATAAAGTATTTTTCTGGGGGTACTCCACCGATTTATGGAATTCATTAATCTAATTCCAGCCATCTCTTAGTTCCCAAAATAATGATTCATATTATAATTTGAAACGCAATTATTATTTTGAAAAATATAGTAGCCTAATGTAACGATCCATGCAATAAAAATAGATGCTATTTAAAGATGCTATTTTAATTTTTTAAATGCCATTCTGAAAAAAAAAATTAAAATAATTCCAATAAGTCTACTTTCTAAACATTATTTTTTTTTTCCAAATCATAATCCGCTTTATATTTAAGAATCGAAAAACATGTCGAAAAATGGTAATTGAATTCAGTCACCGTTACACAGATCTCTCCCAATGGATTTCAAGACATACTTTGGGTAGCTTGCGTCAGTTCCTGTATCAATTTCTCTTACACAAATGAATGTAAAGATTCTGGCGTGCAATTCCGTTCCGAAAATAGCCTTTTCATTATTCAAATCACAACGACGGCTTCGTGAAATATTACTGAAGAAATGATGAATAAAATATCTATTCATGTTATTCAAAGCAAATCTGGTCTGTTGCAAAAGATGCGAAGGCAGAATGGAGTGCATGTTTTATTGTTCGGACACAGTTTACTGAACATTCAATTTATGCAGCATACCCAAAATATTTTTATAATTTTATTATCTCAAAGGAAGAAAAAAGTTGAATTATTTTTAAAATATTTTAATTTTTTTTTATTTAACATATGTAACATTTTGTACACACATAATGACAGTTTAAAAACAAAAAAAATAGGGCTATAATTAAATGGACATGTAAGAAATTTTTGGAAAAAGCGTGTTTGATAATTATTACATTTTTTTGTTTAAATTCCTTCATTTTCTTTTACGTTTTCATCATTCTATTCTGAATAAAACTATACATACTACTGCGTCCTAAAAGTAAGACAAATTTTCAATTTAAAATTTCCGGGGTTTATGACGTTTCAATTTTTTTTTCATTTTTAGGTTACCGGTACTGAGTGAAATTTGGCGTCAAAATATTCATGCACTGTGTGAAATTTGACGTTTATACGTTCAGTGTTTGAGTTACGCTTGGCTTTGTGAGACGCTAAAACTGATTCCGGCGATTTTTGAAATGTCTGAATTAATTGAGTAAAGAAATTGCATACAACTTTGTTTGCGGAAACGTATAGAATGTTGCAGAAGTCATTCGGTGAACATTTCTATATCGAAAGGAAATGTTTAGAAGTGGTATAAGCAATCCGAAGAAGGCTTCGATTTAAAATTAGGGACCTTACTTATGATTTTGGAATTTCAAAAGGATCGGCCAATTCCATTTTGGGCCTCAAACGCATCAAATCACGATTGATACCGAAAACACTGAATGCGCGAGCTCACACTGCATTGATTCTTCGTGACTTTTTCGCCAAAAATGAAACCCATATCGTTCCACAACCATCGTATTCACACAGTGCGGCTTCTGGCTATTCCCTAAACTCAAAAGTCCACTCCGAGAACACAGTTTTGAGTCGATTGAAGAGATTCAACATGAATCACCACGCCATCCCTTCCGGTGACTTTTTAGCCTGCATTGAGGATTGGAAAAAAAAGTGGCATAAGTGCATTATGTCCGAAGAGGATTACTTTGAAGGCGATGAAATAAATTTGGAAGAATAAATAAAAAGTTTTTGGACAAAAAAATTATTGATCTTACTTTTTGGGCACAGTAATATAACATTTATAAATGTTGATTGGCTAAGGAAATAAGGATTAAAGATTAAGATAAATAAGGAAAAGCATGTCACAAAGTGTCATCAAAAAGTGTTCAGATAAATATGGAAAAGGATTTCACAAAGTGTCATCAAAAGGTGTTCAAATAAATTTAAAAATAAAGATATAGATTGTCAGTCCTTTCTTATTAAACGTGCTGAGAAGAGTATTAACTGTCATTTGGTTTCAAACTTCAATATAAATTTTGGAAAAATATTACGTTTAGCTAACTCTCCTAAAGAAACAACTTTTGACATTCAGAATCTTTTTATTTTTCATTAAAAATCTAGCATATTTCTCAAAACTTTTGCTAAACTGCTGAAATGTTGCTAAACTGCTTTTTTACCATTAAAATTATTTGTCATTGCCCAAATTATTAGTCATTATTTGAAACTTACTCTGTATGAACAAAGACTTATTCCTTAAATTTCTACAGCCTGTAGAAGAATATCTACACACACACACACACATATATATATATATATATATATATATACACTGAAGTGACAAAAGTCATGGGATACCTCTTAATATCGTGTCAGCCGTCCTTTCGCCCGGCGAAGTGCAGCAACTCGACGTGGCATGGACTCAACAAGTCGTTGGAAGTCATCTGCAGGAATATTGAGCCATGCTGTCTCGTTAGACGTCCATAATTGTGAAAGCGTTGATGGTGCAGGATTTTGGGCACGAACAGACCTCTCGATGATGTCCCATAAATGCTCGATGGGATTCATGTCGGGCGATCTAGGTGGCCAGATCATTCGTTGGAATTGTCCAGAATGTTCTTCAAACCAATCGCGAACAGTTGTGGCCCGGTGACATGGCGCATTGTCATCCATAAAAATCCCATCGTTGTTTGGGTACATGAAGTCCATGAATGGCTGCAAGTGATCTCCAAGTAGCTGAACATAAGCATTTCCAGTCAATGTTCGGTCCAGTCGCACCAGAGGACCAAGTCCATGAAAAAACAGCCCATACCATTACGGAGCCACCACCAGCTTGAACAGTGCCTTGCTGACAGTTTGGGTCCATGGCTTCGTGGGGTCTGCGCCACACTCGAGCCCTACCATCAGATCTTACCAACTGAAATCGTGACTCATCGGACCAGGCCACGGTTTTCCATTCATCTAGGGACCAACCGATATGCTCACGTGCCCACGAGAGTCGCTGCAAGCGATGTCGTTCTGTCAGTAAAGGCACTCGAGTCGGTCTTCTGCTGGAATAGCCCAAGAAAGCCAAATTTCTCCGCACAGTTCTAACAGAAAAGTCCCTTGTACGTCCCACATTGATTTCTGCGGTTATTTGACGCAGTGTTGCTTGTCTGTTAGAATTTACGACTCTTTGCAGACGTCGCCGGTCTCGGTCGATAAGTGCAGGCGGTCGACCACTGCGCTGTCCATGGTGGGATGTTATGCCTGAAATTTCATACTCTCGGCACACTCTTGACACAGTGGATCTGGGAATGTTGAATTCCCTAACGATTTCCGAAATGGCATGACCCATTCGTCTAGCTCCAACTAACATTCCGCGTTCAAAGTCTGTTAATTCCCGTCGTGCGGTCATCATCACGTCAAAACCTCTTCACATGAATAGCTTGAACAGAAATGAAAGCTCTGCGAAAGCACTGCGCATTTATACCTGTTCTACGCCATGCTACTGCCATCTGAAAATTTGCATATTGCTATCCCATGACTTTTGTCACCTTAGTGTATATATATATATATATATATATATGTATGTATATATATAATATATATATATATATATATATATATATATATATATATATATATATAATCTAAATATATATATATATATATATATAATTATATCTAAATATCTATCTACTTTTCCTGGAATTTGTCTGGAGAACTGATTTGATCCTATTTGAAGTAGTATCCTCTTAACATTAATCTTTGGTGTCTTTATAACTGTCTTTAAGAAATCCAAACACCATTCTATCACTGACATTTAATCCTTTAGACATATTTGGACAGAATAAAATAATAAAAGCATGTTAAAATGAAAGAGCTAAGACAAGTTATGAATGAAACATTGAGCAAAGTTTGTACAAAAGTTGCAAAACATCTAATAGATTCAACACCAAGATGCTAATGCAAATAAACGATAAAGTGTATCAAATGTATCAAAGTAGAGTGCTAAAAATATCATGTGTAGTACAAAATTAAATATACATATATATATTGTGGCATTTTTTTTATTGACTTTAAATACTCCTATAGGTTTTTCAATTTCTTCTTAGTTGATGACTTTTTATAAATTAAGTTTTATTATTTAAATAAAATAATTTATGGAATTTTGTTTAATTGGAAAATATTTGTTAAAATTATTCCATATTAATCACTGACTCTTATGTTTTTTTCTACAAAATTCCATTCATTATTCGGACAATCTAAATATTGTATTGGTATAAGAAAAATGAATTTTCTTGGGTAATATATTTATTGCTCAATTATTATCATTTAAAGGGTTTAATTATTAATAATTTACTTCTTTATTCAGATATATCAATTTTTTAAATTTACAAAGCAAATAAAATCTTCGAAAGATAATTATAAAAAAAAGGTTTAGTTAGATAAAATTTCTCTCTTTTCAGAGAGAAAATCAAAATTGAGAAAATGTCATTGTTATTGTGCTTTTTAAAATTGTAACATTCAGTAATTTTAATGAGGATTTATTTGGTTGCTTCTCCAATTTAAAGTACGAATATTAAGTTATTATTATTTTTTTTTATAAAGTAAAATTTTTTAGTTCTTACACAAAAAGATTATTTTAACTTCCTTTTTCCATTAGCGAAATTTTCTTCATTTTTTTTTATTATTATTTTAAGAAAATTCACTAAACTTCAAACGTATAAAACTGAAACAAAAAATTCAGTTTCAGTTTCAGTTTATTAAAAAATCTCAAAACTAAACATTTATTTTAGTGAATAGATTATGTTGTATAAATAACGTATTATATTTGGCAGTACGTTCTTTTTCCATACTAAGTGATTTTTGTGGGACAGAATCCTTAAAAATTATCTTATTATTAAGTAATATAAAAAAAAAAATGTTTAAAGCTCAATTCCTACATTTTTTTCTCACTATATTGCAGAAAGTTCTTTATAAATAAAGTTGAAATTTTCCTCTTTCATCTGGCGCCATCTATTGGTAGATACATGCAACTTAAATCTTAAATCTAAAAAGAAATTAAAATTAATTAATTAAACTTAATTAATGAATTAATATTTGAAAAAACTGCATTAACATCAAGTGTCATCCACTACAAGTTCAAAAAAAATGTAATTGAACTTGAGTGGATGAATAAAAAGTATTTTATTAACGATTGAAAATTTGAACAAGATGTATATATATGGGGAGTGTGATCTAATAGTAGAAATTGAATAAAAATTACAATATTTAAAATTAGTATTCTATAAATAATCTCTCGCTTTATATAATTAATCACGTGCATCATGGGAAACACAAAAATATTTTTTCACTTTTTATTTCAAAACCTGAACGGGTTCAATTATTAACATACAGTCTCTTCCATGTAAGAAATTTTTTTGAACACATTTTATTAAACATAGTTTTTTTAAATCAGTTTAAACCACAATTCCAAATATTCAATAAAGCTCTCCACAACATTGACTGCTGAATAAAAACTGTAATAAAAAGATGTCGTTGTATCAAATTCAGAGAAATAGGAAATAATACTATTTAAACTAATGGAAATGTTGTCGAAATTCCATCCTTTAAAGAAAGAAATTTGATAAGTGCACAAAGTTTTTTTTTTAATTCTGGTTTGTTTTTCATTCACTGTTTAATCCTCTTCGCATTGAAGTATTGTAAAAAAAAAAAAAAAAAAAAAAAGGATAATTGGATTCCTTATTCATTACACAAATCCCTGACTGCTTTGAAAAGATTATTTGAAAAAGGATTAATGTTAGTTCTTGTTTCTATTTAACCTACGCAAATACACATAAAAAATTAACGAATGCTATTCAATTTCGAAAAAGACTTTTTAACTTTTCAAATCATGACAATCAGTCCACTAAATTTTGTTAAAAGAAAAAATATTACTATAAAAAGAAAATAATTTTTAAGCAATTATTGTTTTAGAAATACAATCTTTTTTATAATATTAATACTCATGTGTGTTAGAAATACAGCAGTGAAATTTTTATCTGCATACAGTTTTTTTTTTTATTCGAAAACTGGAAAGGAATATTTTATAACTATATTTTATTTATTTCTATTAGAAATATTTTATTAAAGTGTTTTCAAATAATTTTTTTTATTAAATAAATGTTTTTCAAATTGTTTTCAATCAAAGACAAACGTATTTAGATATAATTTTTTAATTTCTATTAATTTTATTAAAGTGTTTTTCAAATTGTTTCAATCCAAAGATAATATAATTAATAAAATTAATAAATAATAAATGTAATTAAATGAGCAACAGAATTTTAACATATTCTAAGCAATCAAAGACTTACTATGAAAATAATCAACGTATTATTAAAATGTGTGCAGGATTCCATATTAAAAAAAGTAAAATCACACAATTTCAGATCGTGAGTTTTCAATCCTTTGGAATTTAACAAAATTTGATAAAAACATTAATGTAATTGGGATTTACAAATTAGGCACAGAAAATACCCTAAGATATTTTCTAAATTGAAAATGAAATGGAAAGAATGATAGTTTTTTTTAAACTTTTTTGGCAGAAAGTCTATTGCTGTGCCATTGTAGTTCGATATGTCTCTATATATATGGAATATGTCTCCCAGCCAACGACCGTACCATGCTGAATATACCGGTTCTCGTTAGATCACCGAAGTTAAGCATCATTGGGCGCGGTCAGTACTTGGGTGGGTGACCACCTGGGAACACTGCGTGCCGTTGGCAAATTTGGGACCTGAATGGCCGAGTGTCTAGCGCTCTGGCGCTCGGTGCCACAGGTTTCGGATTCGAATCCCGGCGGTGCCATGGATGTTTGTAGTGGTTCGGAATCCACTTTAAGCCGTAGGTCCCGGTCTTCTATGACTGTAAGAGCGTCACGGAGCAAAAGTCAGGCTTCTACCTACGGATGCTCCATCACAACAGAAGCTGCTTCCTTCCCCTTCAATCATGAGTCCATATGGGCTTGTGGGCTTGGCCAGCCAAGTGGGATAAGAAACAACAACAACAACATATGTCTCCCTGTAGCATCTTAAACATATTGAGTTTCATTCAAATCCCCAGAGCATGATGGTAAACACATGTGCACAATAGTATCCAGGAGAAGGCAAATTTTCACCAAACGAGTTTTGTGTGATGTAGCATTTTCTTCTCGAAGGATGAAGAAGTCATTAATATCATCCGTTTAAGGAGACTTGGTCGAAGAATGTTTATTTATCTAAGCAGTAAAGGTGGCTCTTAGGACATTAAGCAGGTTAGCGTGGTCATTTAAAGAGATATATGCCCACACACATACATTGCCCGCGCCCCTCCAAATCTCTCTTTTCTTGATATGTTTTGTAGAACAATGGCATTTTTGGCTCCCACTAGACCCATTATCTTCTTGAGTCACTTGGCAAATAAGAATCCAGATTTATCAGTAAAGAGTACAGACTTCAACAGCTGACAAATTTGCATGCATAATTATACTTAACATTTCGGTGATATGATGTAAAACGTACATACCAGGTCAGCTTGCATACAAACATCTTTCATGGAGCTTTATGCTCACTTTTGATCTAAATGCTCCTGTGGCTGCTACAAAAAACGAGTCGAGTTGGTTTAAAAATCTGTTCATCACTGCAATTTTTCAAATAGCGACTGTGCAGTGCAACTCTTACAACTCAACTTCTTTCTTAGTTGCACTTTCTAGAGTGTGATTGTGTTCTTAGAAATGCATTATGCAGTCTGGGAGGGCTCACATTGAAGCCTGTGGCAACACTGAATTCATTCTGGCTTATCATCGTAATTTTTCAAACAAAAATATTGAATATCCATACCTAAAGCATGTTTATCTCGAAATTTCAAGAAGCAGACTCAACTTGGGAAAACTAAATACGCTTTTAGGCCCAAATTGAGATCGATTTGCAAAAGCTAAGTGAAAGAGTGGAGAAACAAATATCGCACTAGTAAAATATATTTTAATGATTTCACTTTTTTTATTTCGTTATATTTATATATTTTTTATATTTCATTTTTAGTGTTATATATTTCTTTACAATGTGCATTCTGTATTATTATTATTGTATTATTTATAATAATAAACATAAAAAGAATAACTCATTATGTTTCTATGTTTAGACTCCAAAAAATGTCTATATTGAGTCTAAATCTAATGTGCAGGATGTTTATAATTTTATATGCGACCGGCATAATCATTTGGATTGGCCACCCCTGGTTTAGAATATTTCGTAATTTATATTAAATATCTATTTTGGTATTGGAATTATAGTTTATTATTATTTTTTGAGCACTAGTGCAATTCAATTAAATTTTTTTTAATGTTCTACAAATTTATCTTTTCAAGCATAATTATTTTTCATTTGATAGTTAATTGCCTTTGCATGCAAGCATCCTAGTCGAAAAAAGAGTGCTTGCAAAAAGAGGCAAGAAATACTATTAAGGAGGAGTAACGTCGCTCTTTGTTTAGTTTTCTACTTCAGAAATGCATTTAACGGTTTTGCGTGCAGTCCAACGTCTAAATTAATGTTTTCACCAAATCATTGCAAGGGCTTCATGAAATATTACTGAAAAAATGGCGATAAAAGATATATTCACACTATTCAAACTGAAAAACTCTATTAAAAATGCAACAGCAGAATTGGTTGACTGTTTTGATACTTTGCAACAATATATTTAATAGCCATATATTTTATGCAGCGTTAAGAACATGATTCCGTTTTTAGTTATTTATTTGACCTAAAAAGAATAATAATTTGAAGTATTATTTTGTTACCTTCATTAAATATTACATACAGCCAGTCACAAATTAGAACATATAACAGATTAAAATAACGAGATCTAAAAAATTATAAATATTTAAAAACTTACATTTATCCCAACTTAGAAATTTATAAGTTAAACAAAAGTTACAAAAATTTCGGTGCTTTTGAAGAAGGGTACATGATTTTATTGTTATTTAAGCAGGAACGAAGAAACATTGAAAGCCATTAGTGAAAAGGAAATTTTGGGCATACGACAAGCAATTTTGTTACAGTCCTCAGAACAGGAATTTTGTGTTGCCGTTTGGAATTTAATAACAAATAGGGAGAAATAAAAAAGAAAGAACTGTTGAAGAAAATCTGTCTACTATCTAAACAATTGGAAATATTCTAAAAAATATTCTTCCTGGTAGTGGAAGACAAATGATTTTGAATGATCAAGGTACTGGAGCAGTGGTGAGGAAACTGGGGTTAAATCCGAAATTGTGTGGTCCTTAACTAACGGAATTTATCGTAACAACTAGTAAGTGTGTTAATGTGGAAACAGTTTGAAGAATCATCGATATGAAGTATTCCAAGGCAGAGTTCTCAAAAAAAAAAAAAAAAACATTCATATCCACAGAAAATTATTAAAAATAGGTTTAACGTTACTATATATTCTACGATTTTTGGAAAACTATCCTCTTTATGAATGAGAGTAAATATCTTTTCGGAAGTGGCAAAATTTGGCGTCGGTGAAATGAAGAATTTAAACTCATAACTGTCGTTCCAGCACAGTGAAGGATTAATGTTTTGGCTCACTGCTGGCTTTGAAAAATTAACCTTCATTGAAGGTCCGGTAGGTCGTTTAAAATATTTGAAGTTATTTCTAGATAATGGGAAGGCATCTAGTAACAGTTTGCAGCTTGTAATAAAGTGGATCGTTCAGGAGAACAACTGTCTGAATCACACAGCTACGATTGTGAAAGAATACCTCCTTTACAAGTACCTAGGCAGCTCCAAACCTCATCAGTCACCAAATTTGAATTCGTATGGGATGAATTTGAAATAAGAGTTAGAGAATATAAGTAAGTATAAGATTGATATAAAGTTTCCTTAAAAAACACATTGTTACAAAAGTGCTCTACAATTTCAACAGATATCACGTAAAATCTTATTACTTCAATGTCTAGCGGATTACAAGTTTCCATTGTCACACGATATTAATTTATTTTCAATTAAAAAATTAAGATATTTTTTCGTTTCCTATAAAGTGTATGTTCATTTTTGTATTACGTGATTTTCTTTCCATGAATTATTTTTCGTTTACTAGATTGAAGTATTTTTTTACATAAATATATGTGAACTCAATTGGTATTTCAAAACATAAAAAAATATTTCAGTTTTTCAATTTTAATATCTACATAAAAATGTAATTTTTGAGGCTGTTTGTTGATTTTTTGATTGAAAATACATTTGCGTAGTATAAGATTAGAAATGTTTCTTTTAAATATTTGAGAAGAACAAATTTAGAAATTCATCTTATTAATAAATTTATATATTTCTAACATTTTATTTATCTTTATTTCATATCCTCATTCCTATTTTTTGAATGAAGATTATTCATTGTATTGTATTAAATCGATTGTATTTCACATATTGAAATGTTTTCAATAAGGTTTTAGATAACAATTTCATTATGAAAGATTAAAATTAAATAGAAAACCGAACAAAAATAATTTATTAATTTAAGAAATATACCAAATATGAAAATAAATATTTTATTTTTATATTTGGTAAAGTTTATTCCTTTATTTATTAAGTTCCATCAACATAATCTAAATTTTAAAATATTTTATTAACTACAATATTAAGAAATATAACATTACAATCGCAAAACTTCCTTATATTCTTGGTCAAATGATACAATCTTCATATCTTTTGAGTGAAGATAGTATCATTTGTTTTGTATCATATCGATTGCATTTCATATATCTGAATCATATATATATATATATATATATATATGTGTGTGTGTGTGTGTGTGTGTGTGTGTGTGTAAGATTCAGAAATATGAAATACAACCGATATATAATTCAAAAGTGTTTTAATGTTTGCCGAAACCATTTACGCACTTTGAGATGCTGCAAGAACAAATTATAACATATTATTATTAAAATAAGAATGTATTTATTCTCATTTATACTTTTATTATTCTAATTAGAAATATACGTAGAATACTCAGCAAAATAAATTTTATTTCAAAGATTTACTCTATTCTGATTCAATAAGTTCAACTTCCTAATTTGACAAAAAATATACTGAAATTTTATTTCAAAGATTTACTCTATTCTGATTCGATAAGTTCAACTTCCTAATTTGACATAACATATACTGGCATTTGTTGCAAGGAGATATTCATTTATTGAAAAAAAAAGTTTTGCCATTTATTATTCTTAATTTACATATTCAAGCATTTTTATATTTTAAAATATGATTGCCTATAGTTCCTAAATGTTTTTAAATAAATCTTAGTTATTATTTACCATAGAATTTTCATGGAATAAGATATTCAATGAGCCTTATTATAAACATGTCACAATATCTTTTAAGGATCTTAGAACTTAGTGAATAAGTAGTGCGAGCCATTATTTTTACTGACAACAAATAAGAAGCAGTGAGATGTTATGAATAAAATCTCTTTTTTTTTCTTTGACACAATGGCCCGCTATTCGTGGGCGGAAGACAAAACGATCGATCAAATTGTTTTCATCTCAAAAGGGTCAACCAAGGGGAGAGCAAAAAAGAGCCCCTACAGCACCCGCATCTTTTCCACCCGGAAGTTCTCTAGGCGCATGCGCACGGCACGACTTATTTCCTACTAAATTTTCTTACGTTGACAAGCCCGACACACATAAGGTTCCTTTATGCAACAGTTTATCGAAAAACGATGGATGAGGGCAATATTGAAGCGACAAAGAAACAGTTTTTGTTGTTGAAAAATAAATGACGTATTTATAAGAAGCCTATTAGCAATATATAATCGATAGATTCATTTCTAGAATTGAATTGAATTCATTTTGATAACTCCTTCCGAGTATATATTTGATTTTTTTTATAGGTAGTCATAAAAATAATATTAAGCTGTGCTATAAGCAATGAATTTATATGGAGTATTTTAAATATATGACCATTTCATCTGCTTCCTATAATATGTTGTTGTCCTTAAATATTAATTTCAGATCCTGAAAATAATAATAAATAATGTAAAAAGTTTAATCGTTAGATTCATTTCGAGAATTGAATTTAATTCATTTCGATAATTCCTTTCGAGTATTTTTATAAAAAAAACGATATATGGTTTTACAAAGATTGTAAATATAAAAGAATGGTGTTATGTATGAAAAGGGTGGGTTTCGGAGAATCATATAGAAATAGATAAAGAATGATTAGATACATCAAACCAATCTAATCTAGACATTTCATTCATATACGAATGTATACAACAATCACGTGATTTATCAATGATTTAAAAATTTTATGTTATCTTATTTAGATGTCTTATGTTAGCATTCTGGGCCAATATCGATGTGATCTTCAAAGATTATCCCTTATACACATTCATCTTCATGTATTAGGCTATATACAACCAGA